>JARHVA010001524.1:1177500-1225000 GCA_037957365.1 Torreya grandis | reverse complement strand
GTAATTTCAACCCAGATTATATGTATTGATTTTATACTTTAAAATGTTCTTGATTGCAATTCAGTCACCAATAAATCACTCAAGTTGGGAACACACAAAGGCAAGGTGTGTATACACACCCAATTACTCATTATTTTCCCTTAATCTAGTGATTTAATTAATAGATTAAAGAGTTAAAATGTATATGATATTTTATGATTATATATCACGTCAGTCTTGTACAATTAGCAAACTCAAACCTTGGTTATTCTTCTTATCTCTTTACCATTCCTACTTATGTAAGTCTCACATTTTTTATGTATCTTATGCCCCTTGGCCCATATATCTTAGTTTGAATATTCTTATGTTGATGATCTAGGTATTTTATCTTACCTAGAATGCTTAAAATGTACTTGTATTCTATCTCTATAAGTTTTAAACCAATACCTACTCTCATATTCCCTATACACTAATGTTTAGGATGGACAATAGCATCAATGTTACTATCCTATCCTAAAGCAAGTGTCTAGTGCTCTAAATCCATCAAATTTTTAAGTGAAATATATCCTAATGGTCAACCTAAATGATTTAATATGAGTTATAACTCTAAAATTATTTGATATAATTAAAATATCAACCCTCATCATTATTCACTTAGCAACACCTTTAAAAAGACCAAAGAGACTAAGTTACTTATCAAAATAACTCTATCAATCATTCAATTGATTAAAGCTTCCCTATTTCCATACCAATCATAGGTAAAACACATCTATAGGTCTAATTTACTAAAGGATTATCCCAAGATCTTGATTCTCCAAGTTACAAGCTAGGTCATTGTTGTACTTGATTTTGTACACATTGTATGATTCACAAACAAGCTAACATGTAAGGGAGAACTACATTAGTCTATGACCCTATTTGGATTATTCATTATGTAGGTAGCATCCTTTGATAGAGGGATCATTGGGGTTAGTTTGACACCATGTGTCTACTAACCCATTTTTTCCCAAGTCACATTGAAGATGAAAATATATGGTTTTGCTTTTTCAGAAGGAGTGATAATCCATGACCTAAATCTAACTTCACTAGAGTAAAAGCATAGAAAAACCTAGAAAAAATAAGGTGGTCACATCCTATTTTAATACATATTTCATACATAACACTATAATTGAACCTAGATAGTAGTGTTGATGAAACCATCTTAGGCTAATATTATTATCTAGAGAGTTAGAATCTTCAGAACTAGAATTTGATGACTATTCTAGAATCTCCTTCTCATTGACTTTTAACCTATTATAGGTCCATAACTAGATTATCATTATAACAAGTTAAGTAATTAACTTATTTTTCATTTATGTATCTATCATGGTTGTACCTTCCATATTTAGACTATCTTATCATAATAAATTTAATGTATTCTTATATTTGAGTTTAGCATCTAATTGGCCTACTACAGATATAAGTATCACCCTTGTGCCATTTAATTTATATATCCCTTTAATATATATATATATATATACACACGCACACACACACACACACACACACACACATTAAATATTTATCATAATCTCAGTTTTAGAGCTTATAATGATAAATCATTTTCAAAATAACTTACCAATAGGCAAGGTGTTTACATCAACATATAGGTGTACTCCTAAACCTTTATCTTTCAATTTCAATATATTTTAAGTAATTTCAACCCAAATTATATGCATTGATTTTATGCTTTAAAATGCTCTTGATTGCAATTCATTCACCAATAAAGCACTCAAGTTGGGAACACACAAAGACAAGGTGTGTATACACATCCAATTACTCATTCTTTTCCCTTAAACTAGTGATTTAATTAATAGATTTAAGGGTTAAAAATATATATGATATTTATGGTTATATATCGCTTCAGTCTTGCACACTTGGCAAACTCAGACCCTAGTTATTCTTCTTATCTCTTTACCATTCCTACTTATGTAAGTCTCACATTTGTTATATATCTTATGCCCCTTGGCCCATATATCTTAGTTTGAATAGTCTTATGTTGATGACCTAGGTATTTTATCTTACATATACTTCTTAAAATGTACTTGTCTTCTATCTCTACAAGTTTTAAACCTATACCTACTCTCCTACTCCCTATACACTAATGTTCAAGATGGACAGTAGCATCAATGTTACTATCCTATCCTAATGCAAGTGTCTAGTGCTCTAAATCCATCCAATTTGTAAATGAAACATATCTTAATGGTCAACCTAAGTGCTTTAATATGATTTATTACTCTAAAATTATTTGATATAATTACAATATCAACCCTCATTCATTCCTCACTTAGCAACACCTTTAAAAATACCAAAGAGACTAAGGTACTTATCAAAATAACTCTATCAATCATTCATTTGATTAAATCTTCCCTATTTCCATACCAGTCATAGGTAAAACACATCTATAGGTCTAGTTTAGTAAAGGATTATCCCAAGATCCTAATTCTTCAAGTTACAAGCTAGGTCATTGTTGTACTTGATTTTGCACACATTGTATGATTCACAAACAAGCTAACATGTAAGGGAGAACTACATTAGTCTATGGCCCTATTTGGATTATTCATTATGTAGGTAGCATCCTTTGATAGAGGGATCATTGGGGTTATTTTGACACCATGTGTCTACTAACCCATTTTTCCCCAAGTCACATTGAAGATGACAATCTATGGTTTTGCTTTTTCAGAAGGAGTGACAATCCATGACCTAACTCTAAATGCACTAGAGTAAAATCATAGAAAAACCTAGAAGAATCAAGGTGGTCACATCCTATTTTAATATATATTTCATACATAAAACTATAATTGAACCTAGATAGTGGTGTTGATGAAACCATCCTAGGCTAATATTATTATCTAGAGAGTTGGAATAATCAGAAACATAATTTGATGACTATTCTAGAATCTCCTTCTCATTGACTTTCAACCTGTTCTAGATCCATAACTAAATTATCATTATAAAAAGTTAAGTAATTAACTTATTTTTCATTTATGTATCTATCATGGTTATAATTTCCATATATAGACTATCTTATCATAATAAATTTAATGCATTCTTATATATGAGTTTAGCATCTAATTGGCCTACTACAGATATAATTATCACCCTTGTACCATTTCATTTATATATCCCTTTAATAAATATATATAACACCAAACCTAAATTAAATTTTAAGGTTAAAATACAATTAAATTAATACTCTATTAATTTCCAATTTTGATAAAACACATGGACATGTCTAGGCCTCTGAGATGGTCCTACTATCATGGACTTATCTACTTAGGGTGAATTTATAGCCACACCATTTAATAGCTAGTTTATAAAATTTATATTACTCACATGTGTTAGCTCATACATTTCACACGTATTTTTTAATGAAATCACCCAAAGAGTTAGCTATCTAACCATACAGATCCTAAGAATTTTACTCTTTAGCATATATCTAGTATCTATCTAGAACTTACCTAAAACATATCAAAATATCACTAGAAATCACATCTCGAAGGATAAAATCCCTACATGAAGTATAAATACCATTTGAAATTTCAAGTCATAGGTTTTCAATTGTTGAAATCCATATATAGAATTGTAAAACATATTAGTATTAATAGGATTGCACACACTCAAATAAGTGGGAGGACTATGCTCGGTTTGACTTTCATCTTCAAAGTATTGGATAGTAGGTAACATTTAGTCATAATTGGGTGGATAAGATTAGATCAACCATTCCCTTTTACCCTTCGTCCTAGTTTTATACTTGTCCTACAATGCATATCTAGGATTTGAAACAAAGAGAAGGAAAACAAGAATATTCATGTGGATTTTTAGACTTTAAAAAATATTTACATCCTCATCAAACATAGGCATGATGAGTGACATAGTCATGAATAAAAAATAATACCATGGATATTTTCATATTGAATCAAAAAATATCACACTACATAGGTGTCATTTAGATTGATCTAGTTACAAATATCACATTGTAACATTTGGAATCACATCAATCTAATTGATGTATTTAGGAAGGGATGGATGATAGATAAAAATACATCAAATAAGTTGAAATCATAAATAACATTCCCATCCATTTCTTGGTGCACTCTTAAGGCATGCACTTGCGGATATTGAAACTCAATAAGTTTTTAAAAAGAGAAAGTGTCAATAAATGATAAGGTTTTAAAATATTGTGTATACATATGCCCCGTATGAAGCTCATCATGTGTCACTCTAGAGTAACATGGGATGGTACTTCATGAAAAAATATAACACAAAATTGAGCTATCTAAATGTATTAAAAAGCAAAAAATAATTAAAATAAAATAATCCTAAATGCTTATTTCACTAACCTTGTTTAAAATATATTGCATGTGTAGTAGATGATGAGAGGTGCCCATGTGCAGAGAAAGAGGCTAACCTAAAAAATAGGAGAAATTTTGAAAAAAATATTATGTTAGCATTGAAAATTTTATATCTATCTAGGATTTTAAAGCTTCTTTTAGTTCATGAAAATAACTTATGAAAACAAATATATGATCAAACTACACAATTTCTTAGTAAATAAATAAAGGCTAAAATTTTCAAAAATATTTCTATAAAAGAGTAAATAATTATTCATTTTTGAATTTACTATTTTTGGAAAACATAATTTTGTGTGTCTAAATCTATACAATTGAGAGATGATAGCCCACATATGAGGAGGTGGATGTATTGTTGCTATGTCCAACATGGTATATGTATGAGATGCATTAATCGTTAATTTTTATCATTTTGGATTAAAATGAATCAGATTAAGAAAATTAAGTGTTAGGGAAAATATGTGTTGTATAATTTTCCCCAAAAAATATATGATTAGAGTGAAATATAATATGGTTAATGAGTAGGTAATGAAAATTCAAAATTGAGGTCAAGGAAATTTATTATGGACTAATGAAAAATTGCCACATAGTTTGAATGGTCAATAAGGTTGATATAATATAAAAATAATTCCTATTTATTATGGCCGATACCATATAAAGTGGTTGATGAAGTTGAACCATTTATAGATGTTTTATTTAGTATGGCTAATGTACTATGGAAATTATAAGGTGGATGATGGCATATGTTATGGTTGATGATGTTATAAGATAGCTTGGCTAATGTAGTTAAATAAGTGGCCGATGGAGTTGAACCATTTATTGTTGATGTTATATAGCATGGCCAATGTAGTAGGGAAATTATAAGGTAGTTTATGTCATATATCATGGCTGATGAAGTTAGAGACAACCTAGATAAATTAGATGAATAAGTGGCCAATTGCATATAAAATATTTTATGGATGATTGATGGCATATATATAGGTTTATACAGTAGAGGTAGAAGGTTGGTCCCATAGATTAGGGCCAATATAGTGTGAAGTTATAGATGGTTGATGTAGTAATACACATGGTCAATATAATCTAAACTATGGGGTGGTTGATGTAGTAATGTACATGTCTAATAAAGTATTTAATTTGAAATAAATGTTAATGTTACTATTTTTAAGGCTAATTTTTTTTAGTTTTTGGATAGAGACCTGATTTGTACTTTGTTTTTTGGAAATTTATGGAGACATCAAAGACTATGGTGATTAATACATTTGATATGGTTACCAAATATAATGAAGAGCCTATCTATAGTAGATCAAGATATATTTACTATCCTTGGGTTTGATGGGATCATGGAGACTAATTATAATACACTTAGTTTAGAGTTAGTTTCCATGTTCTAAGGAGCATAGGAGAGATTGACTAATACCTTCCATTAGGTAGTGGATGGGGACACTATCTAGGTGGATATCACCTTAGGGGATGTATTTTAAAACTTAGGATTACTAATTATAGGCACATTGGTGGTGTGTAATATCCTAGGTTTGATAGATGAGAGAAGGAACATAACTTTGTGGGTTTAATCTTAGAGAGATATGATGAGTGATGGTCACTCATATGTTTATTCAATATATATATATTGACCATTTAAGATATTCATAAGGTAAACTTATGATAATTTGAGTGATTTATCTATAGAATATAAAATCTGATTTATATAGTACTTGAGTCTTGTACACTTGTCAAATACCTATCATGGTTATACCTTTCACTTTTATACCTTCTCATTTTTGAAAGGCTCACATTCACTATCTCTTTGTGCCTACTTGATTATCTCTTAGTCCAAGCATTGTTATTATGATGAACCATGCCTTATATAGTGTAAAAAAATTTATAAACCTTATTATTATCCTTCACTACCATTTTTTGACTTGTACCTATTTTTTAGCTCCCCAAATACGTATGTCTCAAGTGAACACATGCATCAATGCAACTATCCATTTTCCTACAAAATGTCTAGTGCCCAAAAGTCATCCAATTTTAAAACTAATTATATCCAAAAGGTCATCAACATAAGATATTTAATGTAATATATTCCAAAAGGGATTGGTATATGTACAAGATCAACCCTCATTCATTACTCACCTAGAAATCATATAAAACTCATAAGGAAATATACCAAAAAGCACTCAGTATATCATTCGAGTGAGAAAATATAACCTATTTTTCCATATTTTCATATTAGTCATAGGAAAAATATTTATAAATGTTAGGATCACTCTTTCTATAGTTTTGAAGAATTAAAATAATATCCCATGATCCATATTTTCCAAGTTACAAGATAGATCATTAGATGTATGTGCTTATCACATATTTCACCCTTGTGCACACACACACACCAAAACATAGGGGATAACTACATTAATCTAAGGCCCTCTTTAGAGTAGTGGATATGTAAGTAGTGCCCATTTATAGAGAGGTATTTAAGTTTAGCTCAACACTCTAAGCCTACTAACCCATTTTTTCCATAATCACTCCAAGGGTGAAGAGCTAGGGTTTGATCATTTGATAAAGAGTAACATCCCACACCCATGATATGAATACATCAAAATAAATAGAAAACATAGAATTTTCTAGTTGGAAACATATATATTTAATTAATATTTCTATAAGACACTTGTCATATATTTAGGTACCTCCATCAACACAACTATCTAGATTTGATGAAAGAATTCAAGGCCAAAAAAAGGATATTTATAGAATCTTATCATTATTATAATATCACCATATAATCCACTTCCATCCCTTAAACCTACATTCACATTGTAAACTAGCTAAGTATCACTATTTTATAATTCATTACAATATCTTTTGATAGTTACAATTTACTATTTTTAGCAATCTCAATTATGTAAATTAAGAATATTATTTATTTGAGTTTTCTATTAATTGGCCTACTTATTATATTAGTTCACCACCCTTGTGTAAAAGCTAATTTAATCTTATTAACACTATTTAAACCCATTATCTAAATTTAGGGTTAAACATTTGGTGAACTTGATCTTTGGTCTTAGAACCTTGGATTAACTTAGGGTTCTCTATTTTTTTAATTTTTTAATTCTATAAAAAATTTATTTCAAATTTGAAAATTTTCATTTATACATAATGTAAAATGTTAATAAAAAAATTGTTTTCAAATGGAGGATAAAGAAGCACCAGTCAATCATATAAATTAAAAGACTTTAATGGATGAATTTCTATATGCTATAAGATATAAAATTAGTAGACATTCTAAGGTTAAGGCATCTTCACCTAGTGATGGTAAATCTATTTAACCCTAAAATGAAATATATAGGTATGTTTTCACTTTAAACTTAGGGTTAAGAATATATAAATGAAATGACACAAGGGTGATAATCAGAACTATAGAATGTTAATTAATTTTTAAACTCAGATATAAGCATACACTAAATTTATTATGTTGAGATAGTCTAAATATGGAAAGTACAACTAGGATAAATATAGAAATGATAAAGATTAGAAGTACTTATCTTGTTCTGATGATAATGAAGTTATGGATCTAGAACAGGCTAAAAGTAAGTGGGAAGATAGTTCTAGAATAATTTTCAAATTTTGGATATGATGCCTCTAGCTATTTGGATGGTTACATTAGCCTTGGATAGTTACATCAATGTTACTATCTTAGTTTTATGATAGTGTCCTCTACAGAATATCTAGTGAAATAAGATTCAACCACCTTAATGCTTTTAGTTTTTACTTTGCCTTCACTCTGGTGCATTCAATGTAGGTCATGGAATATCGCTCCTTATGAAATGGTAGAACCCTATCTTTCCATATTCAATGTGACCTTGGGAGGAAATGGGCTAGTGAGCATATGGTGTCAAGTTAACCCCAAATGACCTCACTATTAAATTACATTACCTACATAGATAATAATTCAAAAATGGCCTCAAACTAATGTAGTTCTCCCCTATGTGGTGGCTTGTGTGCAAATCATGTAATATATGTTAAGTAATTTTAATAGTGACCTAGCTTGTAACTTATCAAATTAGACTCTTAGGATTCTCCTTTAGTTATTTAGACTTGTAGATGTGTTTACCTATGATTGGTATGGAAATAGGGAAAATTTGATCAATTTAATGTTTTATAGAGTAATTTTGTTTAAGTGTCTTGGTCTCTTTGGAATTTTCTACGTTTCATAGGTGAGGAATGAATGAGGGTTAATATTATATTTATATCAATCCCTCTAGATTAATAACTCACATTAAATCACTTAGGACAAACATTATGATATTTTTCATTTGTAAATTGAATGAATTTATAGCATTGGACACTTGTTTTAGGGAAAGACAATAATGTCGATGTTATTGTTTGTCCCAGACATTAGTTTTCCAAGGAGTAGCAAAATAGGTATGGGATCAAAACTTGTAGAGGTGTAAGATAAGTAAATTTTAAGTATTTTTGGTAAGATAGAATGTTTGTGTCATAAATATAATATTGTTCAGACTAAGAGATAGGCCAAAGGGAATGAGATAAATTAAATTCAAGGCTTACAAAAGCAAGGAGAGTTTATAACTAAGAGGAACAACTAAGGTCTAAGTTTTCCAAGTGTAAAATATTAATGTGCTACATAATAAAATAATATCATCTACATTTCCCCAATTAATCTAGTAATGAAATTACTAATTTAAAGGAAAGTAATAAGTACCTAGGTGTGTATACACACCTTGCCTTTACTTGAGTTTAATTTTATTTCTTTGTTGGTGAATGACCTACAACCAAGAGCATGTTGCAATGTAAAATTAGTGCATATAATATGGGTTATAAGTACTTAAATTTTATTTGAATTGAAAGAGTAAGGTTTAGGAGTATATGTGTGTCAATGTAATTACCTTTCCTATTGGTAAATTATTTTTCAAAAGATATATCATTGTAAGGATATAAAACTAAGATTAGGATAATATATATAGATCTTTAAAGTGTATATATCCAAAGAGATAGAGAGATATATTTGAAGGCACATGCCCCCAATTTTAGATCAAAATTTAGTTTCCACCTAGTAGTTGAGATTAGCTCAATCATGCAACCCAATGATACTTATAACCTAGTGAGGTTGTATGATTAATTCCAACCTAAAATTTGGCAAGATTAAGTGATTTTATCACCTAAAACATACCAAAAGGTGAACCAACTAATACAGTAGATTGTCTCAATATGGTTCATAAAATTCCATGGGGTATCATTACAGTAATGGTTTTGGAATCTAAAACTGATTTGGATTTTGAAAAATTAGGCAAATATTGCATAGCATATGCACCTTAGATATGTCTCATTTTGAAACTATGTATAACAATGGTACCAATTTATATAATTCTTCCACAACTATGAATCTGAATAATATAACATGTGGTTTGGCCAATTTGGATAATTATTTGTGGAGGATATGCTTTCAAGTCATGTCCCCACTATATTTGGAGAAATATAAAAATTGATATAAGAACCAATGTGCAGGACATGTTTCCAAAACATTCCTCCATTATAAACTAGAGATTTTGAATACTAAATAGGTGTGGATAACATTATTATAAAGTATGCCACTACTGAAACTAAGAACTATGCCAAGTGTGGAGAACATGATTCCCAAGCATGTCCCCACTAATATCCCCCTGCCCCACTTTAAGGTGAGGGAAAGATAGAAATTGGGAGTAACCTCACCTCAAAATGGTAAGACAAATATAAAATATATGAATGTAACCATGTAGTATATAGAGGGAACATGTCTAGGTAAATGTATCATTGAAGCACATAGAATTAATGTGATCACATGTAGGCCTAAAATGCATGATAATTATCATGGAAATGTCTAGATAGTAATAGTAAAATCTTAATAAGAAAAAATCCAATGCACAAGAGCACTCAAAATCAAGTCAACAAGCAATGGTCCAAGGAGACCACAAATAAGGGGCATGTTCAAATTTTACACAATTTAAGGGACATGAGTTAATGGAATGTCCATGAAAGTAAGAATGACATTCAAATTTCCATACCAAAAATAATGACATGATTTAAATTTCAAAGAAAGCATATATAGGCATGGTGGCTATAGTCAAAAGAGCATATTCAAATGCTCAAATAAACAAGACAAGACACTCAAGGAAGTGTATAAATTAAAGCATAAGAACTAACATAAACATGTCATTGTGGCCCATGGATCCAATGTGTTATCAAAATATGTCAAGTGTATAGCATATGAAGTATCCTATGTAAGATATAATCATGGATAATAGTCATGTATAAGTACATATGTAATCTTAAACATGATAATGTAGAGTGATCAATGAATCATATAACCTATGAGTATTGAGATTAAAGAAGTAGATGCCCTTAATGTCCATATGACATGAGTAAAAGGAAGTCCTAACATCTTAAATAGGAATGTATCATGTATTTGTGTATACATGTATCACACTCAAGTATAAATGGGATACATATGTGTATGTAGGAGTAGCTAAGTATGTGGTCCATCAATATGGAAGTATGACATGGATGCCAAGGAGCCAATAGAATAGGTAAGTGCCAAAATTATTTTTAGTTTTTTTAAATATTTTTGATTTTTTTGATATTTTTGGAGATAGGAAATATCATCTAATGAATTCATCCAAATTATGGTTATATATATCTCCCACTGTAAATATGGTGTAATACCCTATGTATATAGCCAAGGAGCATTTATAGGTTTAATGTATGCCATTTTGGTATCGATGATGCTCTACATATGTAAAATAAGACTTTGTGGTCATGAAGCAATAATAATAGTAAATAGAATAGGGGTTTTTGGAACCCATCATTGATTTCTTATTTGTTTCTCTACAGTATAAGTAAAAGGAACATGTGTAGGTGCTCTGGATATATAAACATGGTTTTTAGTAGAAGATTGGGATTTTTTGGAATCTACTATATGTCTTTGATGTAATGGTATCTCAAGTACCAACCACCTACCAAATGGTATTGTCTTTTTCTTACCCTTTTGTAGTGGATTAGCTTTAGTAGGATTGATAGCTAGTTGTATGGGTATAAGTTTATTTTATTAAAGAGGATGCTCATATGGAATTATATAAACTATAATTACTAATTGGAATGAATGTATTTGACACAAACATACACTATAGAAGGTATTTCTCAAAGATTGTGTATCCAAGGTCTTTCCAATAACATATCAAATATGATTATGGAAGTGATAACTAAAAATGTAGTAACCACATGTAAGACCAACCTATAAAGGCAAGTCAATCTCACCAAGAACCTCTTGGGAGGTACCATCAGATTATCTAATTGATCTGGTAGATGGGTGTAAATCATGATGAGTATAACCCAAGTGCATAAGTAATGCCATGATGCAAACATTTTTTCTTGCACCATTATCAATCATAACACTATGTATGAGGTGTTTATCAAGGTATACTTAAATGATTAGTGAATGAAGATCAGAGTCATCATCCTTAATTTTTTTTCATTAAAGGAAATATAAGGTCTCTAAACTATAGAAGGTTTATGTCATGTGTAAGTACTAATAATCCCATCTAGTGGGTGTATATAATTTGATGGAGGAGGATGTTAATTATATGCCATTTAGACTTATGGTTCCTTTTTAAAAAGGTCTTGCAAAGGATTTTTTAATATTTTCTATTTATGATCACCAAGTTATGAGCATGATTCATTTGAATTATTCTTGAATGAAATCATTTGGTCAGCGATGATATCTTGGATCTTGTGCTTCAAGGTAGATCACCTACCTATAGAATGTCCTAACCCTTAATTACAATCACAATAAGCATTCACATCGTATCCTTTTGGTAGAGGTTGACTCATATATAGGATGAGGGAGAGATATAATATGTCACTCTAGTAACCATGGGATTAATTAAACTAGGGACTCAAGTAAATGTGTAAATTATCTCATTAATGCATTATATAAGACAAGGCCAATTAGGCTATTGTTCAAATGTGTTAACCATGGTGGTTGTTTCTTTTTTAGGCTCAAGAGGTTTTACCTTATAACTTATTTTAATTGAAAAAAAATTACTATATTTAGATGCATATATCATTTTTGATTCATACTTGAGCTTATTTAATTATATAAGCTTCATTTCATGGTCTTGTACAACATGGCCAACTCATTGAAAGATTGAAATTTATTAAAGACAATGGACTCATGTAAAGGAACAAGAAAACTTTTCTTGAATGTATCTTTTAACTCTTTATCTACCATAGGATTATTCATTTTTGATAGCATTATATTATATCCCAAGACATATTTATTAATAGGTTTATTGATTCCTCATTTGATTTGGAAATTTAGGCATAGGTAACCTTTTAAAAAATGTTAATGGAAAATTGGACTAAAAATTGGTCTACAAGAGATTTGAATGATTTTAGGGATTGGAGAGGTAGATCATAGAATCACCTTAAGGCATAGTCCTTAAGACTTCTTGGGAATAATTTTTTCAAAATTTTATCATTGGAATCATATTCAAGGCATGCCACATAGAATTTTTGAAGATGTTTTTCAAGATCACCCTTTCCATCATAAAACGTGAACCTACATGCAAAAAATCCAATAGCAAAGGGTGAAAAGAGATTTGAAGTGCAATAGGGTTATGAAATACAACTTGAGAATATATAAAATAAATGGATTTTAAAGATTTTTATTCAATGTTTGTAATCTTATCTTCTAAGGTTTTTATAATTTGAAAGAATGATTGAACTATAGGCCCAATGGGATTTAAATTAACAAGTTAAGTAGTCACCAAAGGGGTGAAAAAATATTTTGATTTGTAATAGACATTGAAACTAATATTTGTTTTTATAAAATAGGTAAGTCCATAATAGATGTATCAATAATAGTTTTAGGGATAAAGGTTTAAACACATAATCTGTGCCCCCATTAGATGTATTTAGTTATAGTGTGTTCAAGGGGAGGGATGTGTCCACTAAAATTTTTTAATATTTGGATTCAAGTATATTTTTTAATATTGTATCAATATATTTAGGGTTTTTTTAATGCACTCATCAAATAACGCAATTTTTGAACTTGATCATGGTTTACTCATTTATTTATATTTGTTTCCTATTTTTCATTATCATAATCTTCTTATATGATAACCCTATCAAAATTTTGTTCATTATCCACATGGACATCATCATGATCCAAGGTATTATATTCATCGTCAGTTTTAGACATCTTGGATGGGTGGAGGGTAATCTCAATATGTTAAATAGACACACCCCCTAATATAGGGCTACACTTAGGTTTCATGTAAAATAGTACAAATAGGAAAATTAAAAAGTATAGCAGTCTAAAACCCTAGCTAGTTTAAGACCATATGAATTTAAAAAAAATTGCATTCACATATATTGGGTTCATAAAATGTTTAACACTAAATTTAAACATGTAGGTATGTTTTCACTTTAAGCTTAGGGTTAAGAATATAGAAATGAAATGGAATAAGGGTGATAATCAAATCTATAGTGAGTCAATTAAATGTTAAACTTAGATATAAAAATACACTAAATTTATTATGCTAAGATAGTCAAAATGTGGAAATTACAACTAGGATAGATATATAAATGACAAATAATAGAATTACTTAGCTTGTTATAATGATAATGCAATTCTAGATTTGGAATAGGTTGAAAGTAGGTAGGAAGATAGTTCTAGAATAGTTGTCATATTTTGGCTCTGGTGCCTCTAGATATCTAAACAATTATATCAACCCTAGATGATTATGTTGATGTTACTATCTAAGTATAATGATAGTGTCTTGTATGTAATATTTGGTGAAACAATATGTGACCACTTGGATGATTATGGGTTTTACTTTGCCTTCACTCTGGTGTATTAAGATCTAGGTCATGGACTATCCCTCCTTATAAAATGAAAAACCCTAGCTTTCCATATTCAATGTGACTTTGGGGGTAAATGAGTTAGTGGGCATACCATGTTGAGCTAACACTAATGACCCCATTATCAAAGGATGTTGTCTACATAGCCAATACTCTAAAAAGTGAATCATACTAATGTAGTTCTTCCTTATGTGTTGGCTTATGTTTGAAACATGTAATGTGTGTAAATAAAATAAAATAATGACCTAGCTTGTAACTTGGAAAATCAAGATCTTAATTTAATCTTTTAGTAGTTTAGACCTATACATACATACATATATATATATATATATATATATATATATATATATATATATATATATATATTACCAATGATTGGTATGGGTATAGGGAAGCTTTGATCAATTGAATGCTTGATACAATGTTTTTTGATAAGTTCCTTGATTTCTTTCATCTTTTCTAGGTTTTGTAGGTGAAGAATGAATGAGGGTTGATCTTGTATTTATATCAATCCCTATGGAGTAATAACTCACATTAAATAACTTAGGCCTACTATTAGGATACATTTCATTTGAAAATTGGATGACTTTAGGGCACTAGACACTTTTGTTAGGGTAGGACAGTAATGTTAATGCTACTATTTATCTTAAGCATTAGTATGCAAAGAGTATAAAAATAGGTACAACATCAAAACTTGTAGAGGCGTAAGATAAGTACATTTTAAGTAGTATAGGAAAGATAGAATGTCTATGTTATCAATATAATACTAGTTAGACTAAGAGATAGGCCAAAGGGCATAAGATATAATAGATGTGAATATTTTAAAAGTAAGGAGAGTATATAACTAAGAGGAATAACCATGTTCTGAGTTTTCAAAGTATACAAAACTAAGGTGCTACATAATCACAAATTATCATTTACATAATCCTTAGATGGTAAAATAATTTTTTCTATACCATATAACCCTCCCCTTGAACACATCATCACTTTATACATCTAATTGAGGTATGGGTTATGTGTTTACACCATTGTTTCCCAAAAAAAATACCATATTGCTACATCCTCTATGAGAAACATTGACACTTAAACCTAATTACTAATTACAATGCCTATATCAAATCAACCATGGGTACACCTCCTTTGGTGACTTTTAAAACTTATAATCTTACCAATAAAAATATGTAATATCATGTCCAAACTAAAAAAAATTGAAAGCTAAGGTTATTAATATTGAGAAAAATTTTATGAAGTCACCATATACTATTGATTCACAATAGGTGTTACATAACCCTCTTACACTTGCAATATATTTTCACCCATTTCCAACTGGGTTTTTTGTACCTAAGTTCATATTTTATGATGTTGAGGGTGATCTTGAAAAACATATCCAATATTTATATGTAGCATGCCTAGATTATGCCTCCAATGATAAAATTTTGGCATAACTATCTCCATGGAGCCTCAAAGACTAGGCTCTAAGGTGATTTTATGATTTTTAAATCCAATCAATAAAAGAATTCAAACATGCAAATCAATTTTTGATAAATCCTCTATCAACATTACTAAAAGGTAGCCTATGCCCAAATTTCAAAGATCAAATAAGGAACCGATGAACCTATCAATGAATATGTTTTTAGGTACAAGATAATGTTGGCCAAAATGATAAACCAAATGATAGATAAAGAGATTCAATACATCTTAAAGAAAAAAATTCTTTCCCCATTACATGATTCCATTTGTTTCAAAAGGTTCTAATATTTTGATTACTTATGCCATATTATTTGCATCATGAAATGAAATTTATTTCATTTAACAAGCTTAAGTATGTATCAAGCACACAAAATACATCCAATATCATGTTTCATATCAAACCAACCTACAAGGTAAAACATACATAACCTAAAAAGGAAACAACTACAATTCTCAATCAATGTCACAAAAACCTAATCAATTTGTCTTATCCAATGCACTAAGGAGATAATTTACATGATTACCTAAGTTTCCAACTTTGATACTTAAGAAGATTATAGATTGTCATCTTATATATCTCCCTCCTCCCATAGAGGTTGATATGATTATACCTCTACCTCATGGATATGATGTCAATGCTTGTTAAGACTATCACCAGGGCTTTAGGCATTATACTAATTGATGTTATACCTTAAATAATAAGATAAAAGAAATTATTGATAATAAACATCTTAAATTTGATGATCCTCTTAAGGATTCAAGGTCATAAGGTGGTGACCATCATAACCAAAAGATGTTTAGTGATCCATTACAAGATCATTCTCAAAAGAATCTAGAATTTAAAATGGAATATAATGCACATCCTCCTTCACCACATTATGGGCACCCACTATATGGGATTATTGTTACTTATACATGGCATATACCTCATATGGTTTAGATACCCTCTATTAATTTCGATGATAGTGGGATTTTAGATGATGTCTCAAATATTCATTCATTATTTATTTGAGCATACCTTGATCACCAACCTATTCATAGTGTTATGATTGATAATGATGCTACTGATAATGTTACACCATGACATTACTTGCATATTTGGGATATACATGTGATGATTTGTAAACTTTGACCAATATGGTTCGAGTATTTGATGGGACCTCATAACACATTCTTTATGAGATTTACTTACCTTTATAGGTTATCATATCATGTGTGGTCACTACCTTTGTAGTTATACAATACATGAGAGTCTTTGATATGTTATTATTATGACTTTAGATACACAAAATTCATGGATAACCTTCCACGGTATATGAATGTATTAAATACTTTCATACTGATAAGGTAGTCATAGTTCCTAGAATTCTATATGAACATCCACTTAAACAATAAAATTTTATTCCAAGATAGATAATTATCAAACCTACTAAAGATATTACTCCATGAAGGGTAATCAATAAGAAATCCTATTTCATAGGCAACCCATTGGATTCCACAAAATCCTCATCTATTACTATGCAACATACTCAGTTATCTAGAACAAATAAACATGATTCCATTATTGCTACTTCCAATTAAATAAAGAGTATAAAACAATGGGTTCCACAAATCCTTAATCATTTCAAAACCTCTTCAAGACCACAAAGCCATATGATACATATGTAGAGCATCATAGATCCTATAGTTCTAGTTATTACACCTATGTATGCTCCTTAATAATACCACTAGTTTGATATACCATACTCTAAGCTTGGAGCTACCTATGAGCATCCCTTGGATGAGATCATAGGGTAGAATTTTTTAATTCCAAATATTCCAAAAAAAAAAATCAAATAATCCACAAATACAAAAAACATTCAAAAATTTTGAAAATACAAAAAATTATTCAGCATGTTCTTAGTCATATTATTTAGTATACTTATGTTTTCTACTCAATGTTAGTAGATATCATATCATTATTTTCCATATATACACATATGTTTTAATCATAATTTTAGTGTGATATAAGCATACCCAAATACATTATATATGCACATATAGATGTTGAGCCTTCCCTCTACTCACATCATAAGTATGTTGGGTGTTGGATTATTTTTGCAATCTAAAGTTATTTTTAATATTTTAGTTAGTTTAGTTATTAGTAAATAAAGTTATTTACATAGGAAAATTAGTTTTCTCTTGTAACCACCTGTGAAGCTTTTTAAGCTTCACCTCACTTTGTAAAACAGATCTTGAAACAATATAATAGTATATTTTGTCAAATATTTTCTTTCCAATGTAATTTCACTGGTATGCCACCATTTCCTTTGGGCCAATAGTGGTAATAGAGATTGGAAAATTGAAGAGAAAATTAAGGAATGAAGAAATTTTGAAAGCCTTGATTTCTTAAAAAGGATGAAGAGTGAAGGGATTTGAAATCATAGTTTCTCACGAAAGATTGAAGAGTAAATAATGACTTTTCTACTTACCAGTAAGCTATCTGATATATTTTTTAAATGATTTATAATTATGCATTGACTATTGTTATGATATTACAAAGGTTATATTTTTGAGTCAACCTAATATATATTATCCAACATTAGATATTGAAGCCATACACAAACATATTGTGAAAATGTTTAAAATATATTTTTGGTGGAACATTTCAGATTTTATGAGCATCTTAATCTATTAAAGCTAGTTTTAGAGCCATTTTTCAATAAATATATTATTTGTACAGATTTACAATGCAATAATGGAACCTCAATCATTTGTAATCTAATTATTTTGTCTCCTAGTTCTATAAAAGTTTAAAATTAAATAATGGTTTTACATGTACGACCTTCGTATGAAAATTTGAGCATAAAAATATCTAAACAAGTTTTAAGCATCCATTAGAGAAATAATAAATATAAATCACATTTACAAAACTATATGGCATAGCTATATAAAATATTTCTTTAAATCTGAGTTTTATATTTATATTGCCAAGTTTGTGTGTCCTACAAGTGAAAGGGAACCACAACAGAAAGTAAAACCCAATGATTATACATGTTGAGTGCTTTTTACTGTAAATTTATTAGCTTTCCCATAGAATAAAATATGGGAATATATATAGTTTTATGAGGACATATTTCAAAGCATTGTGGTGAAAATTTGGTCTCAAGCCTTTTAATTAAGGTGTTATAATTTTAATAAGTTATAGGTTCAAGTATCATGATTTAGTATTTTGCATAGATGACTATTTCCACAAGTTGCATATACTTGTAAATAAAATGAACCTTTAAAACATTAAATTTAAATAAAATACATAGAGAGGTTGGAGAAAACAACTTTATAAAATCCTAGAGTGTATTGTGAGGTCAAGAGTTCAAGTCATCAAAACATTTTGATTTTATCACGTTTTTCATTATGAGAATTATATTGCGATAATTTTTTTGGCTAATTTTTACTTTGTGTAAAGGTGGTCATGTGACAAGACAATTTATAGGTTTTTAGACATTTTAAACATAATGGAATGATCAATTTTGTAATTTTAAGTGTCTTAATATGATTTTTACAATAAATGTATTGTAATTGATGTATAAAGGTGCATTTTTGGTCAAAACCAAAACCTTAAAATGAATTTTTTTATAATGTCACCTCATGATTGTGCTCTTGAAGACAATACCATCCATTACATGTTCCAAGATCATTTTTATTGACACCATATAAGAGAAAACTAGAGTTTGGAGGATTCCTTAGAGGTTGAAGGACTATTCCCTTTCTCTAGTTAGATATTCACTCAAAGTTTGGGTTCATGTTTGAATAGCAATTTTGTCTTTTGTTCTTTCTTTTAGTTTCATTTTTGGATTTATATATCTAATATTCATGACATGGAGTGGACAAAGTTCATTGTTTCTATTTCTCTCGATGCATGGCTTCTCATGTCTCACTTGATAGGGGAGAAGATTTAGGTATTGGTTGGATTTCAATCAGTCATCAGTTATAGTATGAGTTGATAGGGGTTGTTAGCACCTTTAATGTTGAGCAAAGGTTGTAAAGTTTATTGGACATCAGGTATATACGCCATAAAGAGTACAAGTTTATCACTTAGATGGGTTCTTGTGTGGGACTTTATGTCGATATAGTTAGACATTCCTGATCATGTTTTACTAAAGTATGATATGATTATCACCATGGATAATTAGGCCTTGATAATGTTCATCATCCATTTTTTTCCATAACTCATACGGGTGAGATTATTTATGGACTGGCATCATTTTTTTGTCAGTGCTAGAGGTACAATGTACCACTTTTAGTTGTAATAGATATCCTTTGATGACTTCAGAGTCATTACTCTAGTTTATTAATCTGATATACCCCTTTGGATCAAGGGAGAGTTTGTCGGATTATTTTTATGATCTAAAGTTATTTTTAATATTTCATTTAGTTTTTTTATTAGTAAATAAAGTCAGTTACATGGTAAAATTAGTTTTCTCCCTATAACCACCCATGAAGATTTTTAAGCTTCACCTCACTTTATAAAATAGATATCAAAACAACATAATATTATATTTTTTCAAGTATTTTCTTTACAATGTAATTTCATTGGTATGCCACCATTTCCCCTAGGCCAACATTTGGGGTATTTTCTCCTTTGATCATGATACACCTATGTTATATTATTTTATGATCACTTTTCATTATCATGGTTGATCTTATATACTTAGACATGCCACTATCCATGCTTATAACTTTACAATGTACTTAACAAACTATGTACTTTGATTTTTTTAAACATATATTAGTAGGAACTATTATGTTATGTTTATATTGGTTACTTATATGCCATGCTTTCATTTATTCACTTTATTGAGTGTGTTCCTTATTTCTATTGCCTTGTATTATATTTCTTATTTGAGAATTTGAATATGCTTCATTGATTTTGGCCCCTATGCCTTCATTTGCCTATTTGTAAATTTAAATATGTCATTGTTTGTTGTATAGACATTTGAATATTTTATTATATTCTTTGTAAATATCTGACTAAGTCATGTCCCTTTAATTATATGGCATTTGAACATGCCCCTTGTATGACGTCTCTTTGAACCATTTCTTTTTGCTTTGATTTTGAGTGTTCTTGTGTGTGTGATTGATTACTTGTTGAGCTTGTATATTTAATCTCTATACATTTCCATGCTTTATATCATGCATAGTCAAATTTGATGTGATCAAATATTTCATTCTTCAATTCTATAACTACCTAAACATGTTATTACTATATTCTACATGATCCATATGTAGCTTATATAGTTAGCTTATCCTTTTGAGGTAAGGTAACTATCATATTCTATTTACCCTTACCTAAAAATTGGGATCATATTATTTGGTGCATGTCATACACATGACTTCCACATTTTCATAATTTAGGTTACAATGGGGGCATGCTATTAAAACATGTTCTCCACATTTGCACTAATTCTCAAATTCTCTAGATTCATTTGGGGAATGTCATGGAAACATATCCTCTACACTTTTACCAATTTTAAACTCCCTATATTTCATAGCTATAAGTCCTAATCCTAGCTTCAATGCTTCATAATGAGGAATCCTTTCAAATCAAATTATCAAGAGTCAAGATGGTTGCATCAACACATAGGTGTACTCCTAACCTTGATCTTTTTACTGTAAAGCATTTCAAATAATTTCAATTTCATATTTCATACACTAATTATATATTATAACATGCTTTTGGTTAGATTTTAATCACTAGCAAAGCACTCAATGTGGGCTCATACAAAGACAAGGTGTATTATACACACCTAGGTACACATTTCTTTCATTTAAACTAGAAATTTTATTAATAGATTAAAGGGGGAAATGTAGATACTAAAATCTGATTTATATAGGACCTTAGTCTTGTACACTTGTAAAATACCTATCACGATTGTACCTTTTAGTTTTAGACCTTCCCACTACTGAAAGGCTTGTAATCACTATCTCTTTGTGTCTAATTCACTATCTCTTAGTTTGAAAATTATTATTTTGATGATCTAGACCTTATATACTATGAAAAAAGATCTAAACCTTATTATTATTTGTCACTACCATTTTTAGACCTACACCTATTTTCTATCTCCTTGGACACTTTCATCTAAGGTAGACACATGCATTAAAGCAACTTTCCATTTTTCTACAAAGTGTTCAGTGCCCAAAAGTCATCCAATTTATAAAATAAACATATCCAAAAAGTTAGCCTAAGTGTTTTACTACAAGATATTTAAAAAATGGATTGGTATATGTACAAGATCAACCCTCATTCATTCCTCCCCTATAAATCATATACAACTCATAAGGATATGTACTAAGAAGCACCCAATCAAGCATTTAAGTGATCAAATCTACCCTATTTGTCCTTATTTCAATATCAATCATAGGATAAATTTTTATATAGGTTTGAATCATTAAAACAGAAACCCATGAACCATATTTTCCAAGGTACAAGCTAGGCCATTACATGTCTTTTATTATCACATATTTCATCATTGTGTACACACAAACCAACATATATTGGAGAACTACATTAGTTTGAGGCCATAATCAAAGTAGTTTTTATGTAGGCAATTCTCATTTATAGAGTAATATTTTTTGTTAGTTCAACACCCTAATCCCATTAACATATTTTTCCACAATAACTATAAGGGTGAAGAGATAGTTTTGATCATTTAACAAAGAGTGACATCATATGCACATGATGCGAATGCATATAAAGAAAAGTGATAGAAAACCTAGAAGGCTCTAGTTAGTTGCATGTATATCCAATCAATATTTTCTATAAGACACATGATAGATTTAGAGACCTACATCAACATAACTATCCAAATTTGATGCAAGAATCTAATACCAAAGAAAATATATTTACATAATCTAAAGATTTTTCTAGGATCACCATCTAGTCCACTACCATACTATTCTTAATCAGACATGCATGCACATAGTAAACTAGCTAAGTATCATTGTTTTCCAATTCATTACAATATCTTTCAATAGTTGTAGTATATTATTTTTAACAATCTCAGTTGTGTGAATTTAAAATATTATTTATTTGAGTTTGTTATTGATTTTCCTACTTATTATATTATTTCACCACCATTGTGTAAAATTTAATATAATATTCTTAACCCTATATAGCCCCATTATATAAATTTAGGGTTAAACATTTGTTGAACCCAACCTTTGGTCTCAAAACCTTAGATTAGCCTAGGGTTATCTATTTTTTTGATTTTAGATTGTTATAAAATTATTGTTTCAAATTCTAATATTTTCATTTATAAACAATGAAAAATGTTAATCAAAAAAATTATTTTCAAATAAAATATAAATAATCACTGGTTAATCATATTAATAATAACAAGACCTTGATGGATGCATTTTTGTATGTTACAAGAGATGAAATTAGTAAATATGTTAGGGATAAGGCATCATCACTTATTGATGGTGAATCCTTAGGTGGCACCATAGCTAATTCCATACCAATAACCCTCCCATTGATCACATCATCACTTTATACATCTAATGGGGAGATGAGTTATGTGTTTACATAATTGTTTCTAGAAATAAATACTATTTTTTCTACATCCTCCATGGGAAACATTAGCACTTTAATTTAATTACTAGTTTCAATGCCTATATCAACTCAAACCATGGGTCCACCTCCTTTTATGACTTCTCAAACTTTCAAACTTATCAATAATAATTTACAAGATTTTTTCCAAACTATAAAAAAAATTCAAGTTGAGGTTACTAATATTGAGAAAAATTCTATGAAGTCACCTTATGCTATTGATTCACAAGAGGTATTACATAACCCTATTTCACCTGAGATATCTTTACACCCATTTAAAACTAGTTTTTTTGCACCTAAGTGCACATTTTATGATGGAAAGGGTAATCCTAAATAGCATCTCCAATCATCTTATGTGGCATGCGTTGATTATGCCTCCAATGATAAACTTATGACTAAACTATTTCCAAGGAGCCTCAAGGACTATGATCTAAGGTGGTTTTATGATTTAATAATCCAATTAGTAAAATCATTCAAACCTCTTGTAGATCAATTTTTGTCTCACTTTTCTATCAACATTATCTAAAGGTATCCTATGCCCAAATTATAAAGATCAAATAAGGAACTAATGAACCTATCAATGAATATGCTTTGAGGTACAAGACAATGTTGGAAAAATTGACAAACTAGATGGTAGATAAATATCTTCAAGACATCTTCAAGAAAGTTTTTCTTGCCCCATTACATGAGTCCATTTTTTTCAAAATTTTCAAATTTTTTGATGATTTATGCCATATTGTTTGAGATTGTGAAATGAAACTTATTTCATTGAACAAGCTAAATTATGTAGCAAACACACTAGCTACACCCAATATCAAGTTTCTTATCAAACCAATCTACAAGGTAAAACCTACATAACCTAAAAAGGAAACAACTACAAATATTAATTTAGTGTCACTTAAACCTAATTGTATTATCTTATCCAATGCACCAAGGATATAATTTACATGATTACTTGAGTCTCTAGTTTCACTACTTAAAAAGCTTGTATATTTTCATCTTATATCTCTCGTTCTTCCTATAGAGGTTGGTATGAGTATACCTATACCTCATGGATATGATGCCAATGATTATTGTGACTATCACCAAGTCCTTGGGAATTCTAATAATGAATTTCATACCTTGAATTATAATATCCAAAACCTTATCGATAACCAACAACTTACATTTGATGATCCTTCAAAATATTCTAGGTCACAAACTGGTGACCATTAGAACACAAATATGTTTAGTGATCCATTATAAGATCATTCTTAGAATAATCTAGAAGATAAAATGGCATATAAATAACATCCTCCTATACCACATTATGGGCACCCATTATATGGTTTTATTAATACTTATACTAGGAATATACCTCTTATGGTTCAAATACCCTTTATTAATTTTGATGAAAGTGACATTTTAGATGATGACTTAGATATTTTTTCATTATTTATTCAAGCATACCTTGATCACCAACCTATTCATAGTATTATTATTTATAATGGTGCTATCAATAATATGCATTTGGGATATATACATTATGAGTTTTACCCTTTGACCAAAATGGTTATAACATTTGATGGGACCTTGTAATATGTTCTTAATGAGATTGACTTAACTTTATAGGTTGGCCTAACACAAGTGGTCACTACATTCTCAATTATACCATACATGAGGGTATTTTATATGCTATTAGGATGAAATTAGATAAATAAACTTAATGTATTACCTTTCATAGAACATGGGTGTATTAAACACATTTAAACCAATAGGGTAGTCATAGTTCAAGGGATTCCATATGAACATTCATAAAAATAAGAAAAGTTTTTTAAAAGATAGACAATTATCAAACCTACTAAGGTTAGTCCTCTATGAAAGGTTAAGCAACAATAAATCCCATATGCTAGGAGGCATATACATGAGAATCATCATAGATACATAATGAATTCCATGGAATCCTCATCTACTACTATGAAGCATACTCAGTTATCCAAAGTAACTAAACATGTTGTCATTATTGTTACTTTTAATAAACTATAGAGCATAAAAATATGGGTTCCATGAACCCATGGTCCTTTTATTACCTCTTTGAGACCATAGAGTCTTATGATACCTATGTAGAGCATCATAGAGCCTACATATATAGATATTAAACTTATACATACTCCTTCGTAATACCACTATTTTGATATACCATTTTTTGAGCTTGGAACTACCTATGAACATATCTTGGATGGGATCATAGGGTAGCATTTTTTATTTCCATATATTCTAAAAAATAAAATTACAAAATATTTTAAAAATATAAAAACATTAAATAAATTAAAAAATACCAAAAAATATTTAGCATGTTCCTAGTCATACCATTTCTTATATTTATGTTTTTTATTTCATGTTAGTAGATATCATATCATTCACTTCCATATATACACATATGTTTCAAACATCATTTGATTTTATATAGACATACCAACATACATGATATATTCACATACAAATATTCATCCTTCCCTCTACTCATATCATAAGTATATTGGGGGCATCTGCTCCTTTGATCATGATACACCCAAGTTATATTTATCTATGATCACTTTCCATTATCATGTTTGATCTTATATACTTACACATGCCTCTATCCATGATTATACCTTTCATAGTGTACTTGATATGTTATGTACTTAACATTTTTGCAAACACATATTTTTAGAAACTATTATGTTATGTTCATGGTGGTTACCTATATTCCATGATTTCATTTATGCCCTTCTTTGAGTGTGTTCATTGCTTGTTATTATCTTGTATTGTATTTCTTGTTTAATAATTTTAATATGTTATATTGATTGTGTCCCCTATACCCTTTTTTTCCTATTTGGACATTTAAATATGTCATTATTTATTATATGGAAATTTAAATATGTCATTTTATGCTTTGTGGACATTTGACTAATTCATATCCCTTTGATTTTTCCAATTTTGAGCATGCCCCTTATATGAGGTCTCTTTGGATCATTTCCTTTTTCCTTAATTTTGAGTGTTCTTGTGTGTTTTCTTTATTTCTTGTTGAGATTGTATTATTAATATCTATACATATTTCATGATCTATATCATGCATATAAGGACTTAATGTGATCACATAATGCATGCTTCAATGTTATAACTACCTAGACATGTTATTCCTATATGTTACATGATCCATATGTGTCTTATATATTTATCTTATCCTTTTGAGGTAAGGTAACTACCATATTATATTTCCACTTACCTTAAAATGGGGGGCATGTCATACACATATGATTTCCACATTTTCATAGCTTTAAGTTATAGTGAGGGCATGTTACAAAAACATGTTCTCCACATTTGCACTATTTATCAGATCTATATATTTAATGAGTTCTTGTCATTGAAACATGTCTTCCACCCTTGCACCAATTTCAAATTCACCAAATTTCATAATTATATGACTCATATACATATTTTGGTAGCATTCTATACATTAGCATTATTAAATTACCCAAAATTCATCTTGATACATATGTGAGGTGCATACATCATGAAAAGGGAATATAAAATTACAAAATCAAATAAATTTCCATATTTTAAATAGTATTATGTATTTTTGTCATACCCAATATGGATTATTATGGACTATTACCAATCCAATGTATTACAATAATTGGTTCATATTTGGAAGGTTAAGTTGATTAAATCACTCAGTCTCACCAAATTTATAGTTTAAATTTGATTAAATCATATAAATTCACCTGAATTATAGGTTGGATTTGATTAAATCATCTACCCTCACTAGATATATAATATGAGTTGATTAAATTTCTTACGTTCATTAGGGTATGCACATATTTGGGTTGCATAATTGACATGAAATAAGGTTAATTTTTGTGTTGAAACTTACCTTTACACCAAGATTTAGGGTATGTTGTCTTTTAATATCTATATGCACTTGTAGGTCTAGAATTTTCCTAATATCAGGTTTAATGCTTCATTATGAGGCATCATTTCAAATCAAATTACCAAAAGGCAATATGGTTGTATCATCACATAGGTGTACTTTAAAAATTACTCTTTTTAATTTTAATAATTTCAAATTATTTAAATTTCATATTTTATACACTAATTATATATTATAACATGTTCTTGGTTAGAGTCAATCACCAGCAAAGAACTAAAGTTGTGTTCATGTAAAGACAAGTTATTTTGTACACACATAAGTATGCATTTATTTCCTTTAAATTATAAATTTCATTACTATATTAAAAGGGTAATTTATATACTAAAATATTATTTATATAGTACCTTAGTTTTGTACACTTGGAAAACACCTATCATGGTTATACCTTTTAATTATAAACCTTGTTATTGCTAAAAGACTGGCATTCACCATTTATTTGTGCCTAATTTCTTATCTTTTAGTCTAACCATTATTATTATGATTAACCAAGACTTATAAGTGTGAAAAAAGATCTAAACATGATTATTATTCTTTACTACCAATTTTTGACTTGTACCTATTTTCTAACTCCCTATAAATTTGTGTTTCAAGTGAACACGTGTGTCAACACAATTGTATATTTCCATTCAAAGTGTCTAGTGCCTAAAATTCATATAATTTTCAAAATAAATATATATAAAAGGTCATCTTAAGTGATTTAATGTGAGATATTTCCAAAAGGAATTAGTATATATACAATATCAACTCTCATTCATTCTTCATCTAGAAATCACACATAACTCATAAGGTAATATACCAATAAGAAATCAATAAAACATTTAAATGAGAAAATATGCCCTATTTTTTCCTATTTCCATATCAATCATAAGAGAAATCTTTTTATAGGTCTAAATCATTCAAAGAGTAACCCATGATCCATATTTTCTAAGTTACAAGCTAGGTCATTATATGTCTTTGCTTTTCACATATTGCACCATTGTGCACACACAAGCCAACACAAAGGGGAGAAATGTATTATTATAAGGCCTTTTTTAGAGTAGTGGCTATATAGGCAATGCCCATTTATAGAGGGGCATTTGGGGTCAACTCAACAACCTGAGCCCACTAAACCATTTTCCCCTATTCACTCCAAGGGTGAAGAGTTGTGTTTTTATAATTTGATGAAGAGTGACATCATGTGCCCATGATGTTAATAAATCATAATAAAGGTGATATGAAATCTATAAGGCCCTATCCATCCAAATCTATTCAATATTATGTATAAGTCACATGTGATAATTTTAGACACTTGTGTCAATATAACTATCTAAGTCTAATGTAAGCATCTAAAGCCATAAAATAATATTTATAGAATATAATTATTTTTATAAGATCATAATCTATCCCACTTCTAGATTATTCCTACTCAAAACTTTATGCACACAGTAAACTAGCTAAGTATCATTATTTTCTAATTCATTTCAATATCTTTCAAAATCTATAATTAAATTTTTATCAATCTTCATTGTGTAAATTTAGAATATTATTTATCTAAAATTTCTTTTAATTGGCCTTCTTATTAAATTAGTTCACCACCCTTGTGTAAAATCTAGTCTAATCTTCTTAGCCCTAAATAATCCCATTATCTAAATTTAGGGTTAAACATTATCATAATTCATATGGGAGAGTTACTCTATATATTATAGATATGTGTCACTCTATTTTGGATCATGGCACATTGTATGATTTAGGTTATATTATTTGCATGCAATTATAGTATGATTTGTATTATATTTTTTCTAGAGGATAGTAGACTATGGGGCCTATTATGTTTTTAGGGAGCTAGATTTATGAGCATTTATTAATGTATAGGTTAGTAGGGTTTTCCCATTTTTTGGATGATTCCCTCTCACAAGTGCTAAGGTGAAAATAGGACCATATTTTATATTCCATTTCACATGCACCATATTTTCAAATAGTGTGGCATGATCAAATTTTTCGACATCCATATAAGGGCATTATGGATGGTTGGACTTTATGGCCATCCACTATGTAAGAATAGGTGCAGGTGAGGATTACATGGTAATACTCACGGTGGATAGATCCTTATTAATGATATCATATACTAGGTCAGCTTGGGTTACCATACCCAATTTCTCCTCTAATGGTCCCAACATTTTGGGCTTACCATGTGAAAGAGTGACACAGTATGGGAGGTCAAGGAGTACCTATTATATGGCCTTATCATCTTATGGTAGTGATACAATAGTGGAGGAAAAAATAAGGATATAATGTTACAAGATGGGGAGTAGTATTAGTTACTTAGTATTATAAGAATCCACAACTACAATTACAACCATGAAGATAGTGATAGGTGTAATTATAATAAAGGGATCTTGTAGCTTAGCCAACACCTAGTTGGATGATAGAGCAATGGGTATATCATCAGGTATGACATGATCATGTAAACTAGGTGGGATATTATAAAGGCTTCACACTTCCTTATATCCATGACACCTAATAGGTGATAGGTGGTCAAATTGATGGTACTATTATGGTTGAGTAAAATGTGTTATGTTGATTACTTTTATTTTACTTGGATATATAGAGATATATGATAGATATATGTTTGAGTTTTGGAGTATATATGAGATTTGATGGTATTTTATTTTTTGTTTTATATATTTTGAAGTATATGAGTTATGGTGGAGACTTCACACCATGATATCCTAGATGGCATGTTACCATAGTACAATACTATACATATGATTGATCCTTTGATGACTTTAACCCAAGCTTATGATAGATAGATTAGGTTGGTTAATAAGGTTGCCTAAGATCTATGGAGATTACTATATGGATCCCAAGATGCATTACCACTAAGATTTAGCCATGTAGAGCTACAAATATTGTAGGGACTAGCTCAGGAGAGAGCCATTCACCTAGCTACAATACGGTAGGCTTAGGTGGCTAATTTATATGGGTAGGTATGGGTGATATAGTCATGTAAATAGACCCTAAAATGGATTTAATAGATAATACAATATGGGAATACCTATATGGGTAGCATAACATGTCCCCCACTAGATTAATAGGTTAGACCTCAACCATAGAGCTGATTTTGTACTATATTGTATCATTTTGTATCATCATGTACAAAAATTTTAGCGATATATATATATATATATATATATATATATATAGATGTGTTTTAGTATAACCCATGAATTTACCTATGGATTTATTTTATTTATATCACATGTTTATGATGTCTTATGTTATGGTAAAATGTATGATGTATGTTTTATTCTTTTCTAGCAAATTTGAAAAAATGCATGGTCAAAAAGAACAATAACAGTAATGAAAAAATGAAAAACTCATAACTAATTAGAAACTTGAAAAATAAAAGATAAAATAAATGGTAAAATTAATGTAAAACACACCAAAAAATATGAGATATGTAAAACACTATAAGTAAATGAAATCAATGAATGAAAATTTTCAAATAAAGATGTAAGTAAATTAAATATCAATGAATGACAAAAATGAAATTAAAGATATGTCAAATAAGAAACACACAAAATATGGATGAACTAAAAATAGGATGAAGCCCTAAAAGAGTGATAGCTCAAACTTAGTGACATACTAGTATGTAATTTAAGAAAGTATGACCACCGATTGATATATTAAGGATGGAAATAGGATGGTGTAATAAGAGATAATTTAAAGGCATCATGGGTATTTTGTATGGAAAATCTGATCCTATTTAAGTTCTCACACTACAACTTACAAAAGGAAAACCAAAAGGTGTAAGTAATAAATGTGATCAAGGATGTGATTAGCTAAGAGTGATGTCCATCAAAGGGAATATCAAGGATAATGTCATCTAAATAAGGAGTTTGAGGTATAACATGGGTGATTTGGATATCCTTATCAAACATGATACACTTGAAACAAGTGCACAAGTGTTAAAACCTATTGACATCAAGGACCTAAGACACTTTGACAAGTAAAAACAAAAATAGGGATAACAACTAAAGTAAATAGATCATTCAATGAAGGATATATACAAGAAAATTAACATGGTACTACCTTACCAATACATATTACCCATTCCTCAAGACCCCTATAGAGTTATTGGTCTACTATGAATATTTAGTACTTCTGTGGTAAAATAGGTGGCACTAGATAAGATATGATATAATGAGACCTCCTATCCCATTATACTGGTCTACTATACTCTAATGTACATTGGCTCTATCATGAGTCCAACTATGGAGTTTTAACTTCAACTAAGATAGGAGATGCGTTAAATGAAGATCATGTCTTTCGTTGTGATCTGACTTTTAAGATTTTATTTTTTCTTTTGTTATGGATTTTTTATTCCTCCTTATGAATTAAAAATACCAATCATGAGTGAAATAAGTGATTAACACAAGATAAATTATACTTGGTCACTATATAAAACTACCAAAATACCATGGTCTCAAAAAATTCCTAGACTTGCCCACAAGTAAGTGTGTAATCTCAAAATTGACCTATGTGTGCCTCAAATGAAGGGAAATTAATAGAATATGGGGGTCATAGAAGACCTATCCATGTAATAGTTGGTAAAATGATAGGTGTATTTGTATATGATCACAAATATTTAAATTAGTATCATGAAAGTGGGATGGTCTATTTTATTATATCCAAGTCATTGGGAAGTTATATTATCCTACAAAAAATTTAAAAAGGAAGAATAGAAATAATTATTGAAATTATCACACAGAGATAAAAGCAAACCATAATAAAGAATAATCAAATGTGTTACCTAAGCTATAATATCAAAACAAAAGATGATATTAAGTATCAAAGGTGTTAATCAATAGTGCAAATAATATGTCATAAATGTAGAGTAAATATGGAGAAATAAAGTGTTGAAAGGAAAGAGAACAACCATATGAGAAAGATATAAACAATAAGGCATCACTAATGATTATAGTAAAATGTAAATGTCATATCCAATAATATGATAATGTGAATAAAAATGTGATATGAAATAAATATGTGCTCGTAAATGTTGATATATATCTTGACATACATCATCCATAATATCATATAAGTCCTATTATAACTGAAATCTAGCTTTGATCATAATCTCGTCTATCATTGTACAAAGTCATGTGAGGACTTCTTGATGCATGATATTAATGGATAAAATAGGAACATGAAAATAAGAAAGAGGAGGGTGTGGTTCTTACTACAAGGGATAATCAATGTGATGAACCTACACTGGTGTGTGTTTGATATCCTTTGGTTTATGAGAAGATACAGGTTGAGGAAAAGGTTAAACCTTCATCCAAGAATAACCTTCATAAAATTGTTAATAAGGTGAAGGTGTAGGCCTCAAAAAATCATGTAAATGTTGTTGGAGTTTTCTACATATGTTTGTGTGATGTGTAGTACATTGATGTCAAATATGATAAACCTCCCCTTTCTTGAGGATATACTTTGAATATATATTAGGTGGTGGTAGGTTCTTATCACTACAAGGTTATGTTGTTTCATGATGAATCACATCAATGTATTGTAAAATATTTTGATAGTGTGTAAAAGTATGTGTATTCATGCCATGAAAATAACAAGTGAACCTAAGAGTATTTGATTATGTAGGTTGGCTATATGTGGCAAGAATAGAGATTCAAAGTTATTTTTGAGTATGCTTGGAAATCCTTGTCCCAATGACCAGCTATTTTGTGAAATTCACAATATGGCTCATCTACCCATTATCGAGGTGGGGAGTCATGCTTAAGCATGGGTATGACCTCATCAAATAGATCATCATTATTCAACCATAGTAGGTTTTATAGTTGTAAGAGATGGCCTCGGTGTAGGTTTGAATAATTTGGCCAACATCTTAAGAGGAAGTATGCTTTAATTATCTAAAAATATGTAAAATCGGTATGTTCCCTTCATGGCATCATTAAAGAGCATACTTTGTAGAGGTTTAAAAGTGACTAGAGTAGAATGGGAAGAAGTTGGTACCTACTCCATCTCATCCTTGTGAACATAAATATAATAATAAATAATTTTAGGTGTAGTATAATGAGAAGTAACTACATAAATTGATGAATACTATGTAAATGTAAAGTAAACTCATAATAATTATATAAGTAATATTGATAGCAAGGAATTTTTTCATGCTTTTCTTGGGCATAGCCACTTAAAAATAGGCCATCTAGATAATATTCATCATCATAATCAAGTGTATGAATATAAATATGAAAGTAATTAATTATTCTATCAATCTAATAATAATGAGGAATTTATTATTTAGGCATGATTATCGAAGTGGGAATTATATCAATTGACTTATGATGAGAATAAGGTCGTAAAGAAGGGGGAAATTGAGTAATAATTATAGAAGGGAGATTTGAGGTTTTGATCTTAAGATTTATCTCATTAGGCTCATCATAAAAACTAAGAGGTTAGGTGGGATGTTTCCCATAAGTTTAGGGTCTCGATTATAAACATGATTATAATTGACAAGATAGTTGAATTATTGATATTCATGAAGGAGGATGCTAGGTAAAGGTTTAAGGGTACATATTTTAAATATATTGCACACTTTAAATTATTAAAAATTCCAAGGGTTCATATCTCAATAATTCTTCTATATGGTACTATTTTTTGGAAATTTCAAACATTGGCATGCAAAAGAGGTGATGGCTCTCATGAAATGTGTCTAGGGTCATCTGAGTAAAATGTTATAGGATAATGTAAAGTTAAAAATCATGACCATAACTCAAACCATGATGGGGTACCATGATATGGATCTAAACATAACTAATAAGATGAATTTTGATTTAAACATAGCCTTAACATGTGATTTGGGTAGATGTAATGTTGTATTCATAGTATCTAAGAGTCTTAATGAATTTAATGGAGGTGACACAAGTAATTAATCATTAATTAACCAAGGCATGATTGAATTGAATATCACATACTTTGATACTAATGAATAGAGGAGTATCATCCACATGAAGTAATAATTTGTCAGGAATCATAGAAATAATAGGAAACTTAAGTGAAAGAGAGGCATCCAAATGTTCATCAAAATGTAAGGGGATTTATTCACACTTTTTAAGGATATTATCTTCTAGCCTAGATAAGGTAGTTTCATTCCCTACATGTGGAAGTCAAGGATATTCACTTCGAATAAAATTTGTATCAAGTGATTACAATGATGAGGTGAAGTCTTCATGGTCTCAAAAAAAGAATTTGAGATGGGAGTCAAGAGAGTTATGTGATGGGGTCCTAATGATAATATTATGAGGGGTTGAACAAGACTAAGATAAAGGTGCATGATATTTAAGAAAATCAACTGATAGAGGAGTTGAAGTACACTTAGACTAAGTATAGAAGTAACTATGTTATTTTGTCTCAATTAATGTAATTTGGCTAAGACAAATAGACTATATCAAGTTATTTGATGTAGTATGTTACACATGAGAACAAAAAAATTATTGTATTAAATTTGTTGATGTACTTTTTTCACAAGGAATAGACTACATCAAACTGGTCAATGTAGTTGGTTACACATCATAACTAAAAACTGCATGCATCAGGTTGGCAGACGTATTAGTTTGGGATGAAGTATTGGTAAAATATTACATCAAGTTGGTTGATGTAGTTGGTTTTAGTTTGAGAATATTTGACTCTATTTATTTGTCCAATGTAGTAGCAACAAAGGATTAAAAACTAATAAACTATATTAGGTTGTTCATTATGTAGCTTGAGGATTAATAGATTGTGTCAATGTGTTTAATGCAGTTTGAATTGTTATTATAAAAGGTGACTATATCAATATGGCCAATGTAGTCTTTAGATCTAAGAAGGTTATGATTTGTATATATTCAACATCCAAAAATGAGATGGCTATGTGTCTTGGATAGTTTTTAAAGTGGTAATTTGTTATAAGTATAATGTGGATGAGGATCAATGTAAGCTACTCCATACATCGTGTTGTTTATGTAGTCCACATTTTCATCAATTACTAAAGAGTGAGGATCAAATAATCCTTCAAAAAAATTATAGGTAGGTTTTTGGGTAGTATTATATTATAAATTTGGAAGTGGATCTTTATAGATGGTAAGGTGAGCATTATCCTAATTAAGAGCATCATGCTTAACTTTGGAATCATGGGCTTTAACTGCCTTTTCATAAGATTTTTGATGTTCACAAATCATGGTTTCATGATCAAAATTGGGACCAAAGAGAAACTCAAGAGAAAATTCTTATGTTTACTACATGTTTCATGAGAATGTCACCAACTTACATGATACCAACAAAACTTTTTTGGATCATACAAATGTTTAGTAGGGTGGGTAGGGTCATGTTCTCTTGTTGAAGGTTTAAGAATACATTTTTTAGATTTCCACTATGGAAAGAGGTTTATGAACATCAACATTGTTCACATATAATTATGAAGAGGGAGGTTGCCTTCCTTAAAACATTAGGATAGAGTCACTTTATTAGATCCATTGATAATAATATCATGGATAGTGTGTAGAATCATAAGTTTGTGGAACCCCATATTTGGTATCACATTTCATAAGCATACAAGTTCCAAATGTAGTTTGGGAAGGCTCAAACTATATTATGAAGAAATATTGGCATTTATCCTTATCAAGGGCTTCCTCCAAAGATTTTGGGAAGAGAAAATGACTCTATATTGGAGTTTAAGATGGAGAGTAGTAGTGAACAAATGGAACTGGTTATCTTCTAACATGTTATGTTTAAATTTGTTAGATAAGGATATCCAACACTTAATGAAAGTTTGGGAATTTTTGGATTCCACATATTTATAATTAATGAAATGGGCTAAATTATTTTTAAGAACATCATTGGTTTAAAAGTATTTAACTAATGCATTAACTAATTCTTCTAAGCTAGAGATAGTGTTAGACTTAAGTTTATTGTACCAATCTAGGGCATCTCCTGAAAAGGTGTTGGCTATAAGTTTGGTAGTGGTAAAGGTATTTAGCTTAATCCAATTTTTGTAAAGGTTACCAAAAGCTTTAAAATGTAAATTAGGGTTAGTAGATCCATTATAGATGAGAGTAGGAGTGATACCACTGATGTCTATGTTTGAAATTTAGGGAATTAATTGTTTATCTAATGATTGATGACTTTATTAATAATTGAGCGTTGAGGAATAAAATTACCTTGTACATCTCTAAGGGGGGTCAGGGGAGTATTTGGACTTTGTAGTCACCATTAAGGTTTTTGTGGATGACTTTGATTTTTTAGGAGTTGATTTTACATTTGCATCATTTAATTATCATTATTGATTTGGAAGGTAGTCATTTGATTCATGGATTGCAATAATATTTTATTAGTATTGAGAGCTTGTTGACTAGTAGATGTGCCCAGAGATGCACTAGTGGTAACATTAGCATAAGTGTTGATATGGGCACTTTGAGTAGGCTACTAAAGGAATATCACACCATTCTAGTAGCAATACTAGGGATGGTAAAGGAATAAGGAATAGGAGAAGTTGTATATTGATTTACCCAAAATACTTTATAAAATATAAGTGTAAGTGAAGGGGCACATCCTATGTGGGGTCCCATCATGAAGCTATAGATTACCATAGGATCTATGTCCTTATGTTGAAGGTTTTCATTAATGAAGAGGATCATTTTTATAGTATATTCAAGATCAATCTCATCTTAAAAATAGTAATGCATAGAGGATAGCTAAAATGATCAAGAGATTGGGAAAAAGGGAGTGAATTATAATCAATGGTCATAGTAGTCACATGAAAATTTTCTTTATCTTGGTTATCAATAATGTTAAAACATGATTTAGAATCTTTGTGGGAGTTAGTCAAGTTCATCATGTCATGTTATGTTCTTTATTCAAAATAAATAAATATATATTGCATAATGGGATATTGAGGTATAAACTAAATTGGGCTAGGCAACTACAAAAAAATAGTTATATCAATGTACTCAATAAAGTAGGGCATTTAAAATTATATCAATTAGTTCAATGTAGTTTAGTGAACATGATATCAAGAAATAAACTATATCAAACTATGTGATATTTTGATAAAGTTGATCTATTGAGGTAGAAAATCTATAAAACATATTGGTAGAATTAAGGGTAACAGGAAACAAAATGATTTGATCTATTTGATGCAATCTATGCAATAAGTGGCTAAAAAAATGAATTGTATTGAGTTGTTCAATATAGTCAAATAGGCAAAGGGATGGGATATATAAAAAAATATTTATTTATTTGATACAGTCGAGGATGTAAACAAAGGATACTAGATTGAGTGAGTCAATGTAGTCTATACACATAGGTAATTATACATATGTTGGATGATATTATTACAACACTTATCATAGAACTATATTAACACTAGATGATACATTATGTAATAAAGAATATAATAGAAAAAAAATAAATTAAAATTAAATTATTTTTAATAACTACTTTTTCAAATAGAAGATCACATAGATTTACTAAAGGGTTTAAGTAATTTTTAGGATCTCATAGATACTAACTCATCCATTGGATAATGTCAGCTTAGTGTTTTAGAGCTCTAACTATGGAGGAATTACCATGCCCATAACCCATTAAACTTAGTTTTTAGGGTAAGTTTAGAGTAACTTCTTGGTGCTAATAACTAACCAGTGCAGTACAAAACTAGATGGATAAATGGATTCCTAAAGTTCAATAAAAAGGAAATTCTAAGAATTATATATTTAATGTAAGGCATATGGAAAATAAAGTATGTGTTTGGATTTATACTATGGCTATGATAATTGGGTGAATCCTCTCACACCATGATGTTTGTAAATAATATATTGGGATTGTAAATAGAAAATTGCATAACCCTTCACAATAATAACTAATTAGTTTGAAAAATTATGAAAAACATTTTATAGGGAAATATAAATAAATAGAAAATAAAGTTTTAAAATCAATATTGAAAACCATTTTACATTTAGTGAATTAAATTAAATAGGTAGTCAACTTGAAATGAAATAAATGATTAAATTCTAAAATTAAAAGTTAGTTTACCTTTCTTAAGATTAAAAAGTAAAATAAACAAAACCATATTGGTTTTGGTCATTTCATTTTTACACACAATATATAACCATATTTTTTAGATTGATACAAACTATGTAAATAGAGTCGTAAACATAAATAAATTACTAGATCAAATAGATTGAAGCAATTTTCTAAAAACAATTGCACTTTAAAATAAAATCAAATAGATTGATATAATTGATTGTAAAAAGGATTACAAAGAATTAAAAAAATGTAAATACATAACTATATCAATATATTTGGCTATAAATGGAGTCAAATACAACCATATCAACTAGTTCAATATAGTTTATTGGAGGAAAATTCAGAATTCAAGTTAAACTGTATTGTGATTACTAAAATAGTGATTTGAAAATGTGTCTAAATAGAACTATATCACATATTTGGTATAGTTAACTAGAGATAAATTTGTTAAAAATGCTAAGACAAAACTATATAAATTCATTTTATACATTTAGATGGAAATAGATCTGAAGATGAAATTGTATCACCCTAGTCAAAATAGTTTGTTAAAAATGCAAAAACAAAGTAGTATTAATTTGTTCAATATAGTTGGCTGAATAATTAAAGGTAGTTATTAGCTTCATTTCAAATTCACCATAATGTATGCAATGCGATATGATTTCACTAAAACTATCTTATCTACAACTATGGACTCAAAGAATGTAAATCAAAGAGAGCCCATTGATATTTAATTAAATGGTATTTGACCAAATGGATCTACAAACCTAACAAGATTAACACCTATTTTTGAAGTATCTTAACAATGTTATTAAGTAATTTAATTAAGGTGAAGGGTTAGAAACATATCAAAATGGGTAAGGAACCATGGTAGGAAAATGGGGGCATGGGATAACTAAGGTGGGTAAATGGAAAGTACAAAATATACTATGACCATACTAAATATAATTGTAGATAATTTTTAAACAAGGATATATGAATTTATTAACCAAAAAATTATGAAACTTTTGTCTATCAAATGAAATATCTAAGATTTGAATATACTTACCTTGAACAAGACCTATCGAGCCTCAATCTTCCCTTTGGCTAATGGTGCTTTGAAAATATTGTTGTGTTTATAAGTATATCAAAGGATAAATCAAGATCTAAGTTAAAATGACTCATTTTATTACATCCAAGACTCCACAAGACAATCTTTCCTTTAATACAATATCTAATAAATAATTCTTCCAAATGTAAACTTAGGGTAGAAGTGTAAGCAATAATAATGAGAACATGGATGTTCCTCTCTATTGGAATGAAATGGTAGCTTGTATTTATAATGTTTAATGATACTAATCCCTCCCAAATATTATGCCAATAATATCGTCAATCTGTATTTAGTTTCAAATAGGCCAACTAACCTTAAACTAGGTCAATCAATCCAATCTAGTTGTGAATATTGTCTAGTAATATTTGGAATTAAATTGATCTAATCGATGTAGTTGGGAAGGGATAAATCATAGATAAAATTACATTGAACAAATCAATATAGTAATAAAGTATAGGTATTTATATATTAAGAGGATGATAGATTGAATAAGACAAATTAGGGGGATCAAAATTAAGGAAGCTATAATGGATGTAATAAATAGATAGGCAACAATATTTCTCACAAAACACTAATGACCTACCCACCACTTTCCTAGTGCATCCTTTAATTCATGCACATAGGGAGATTGAAACTAGATAGGTTAATGTAAGAAATAAAGTATCAGTAAAGGATAAAGTTTAAAAATATTTTGTGTATACACATATCTTCATAATAATACACACTTTCATGATGCATTTTTATGTGTAGCTATAGATGGGTAAAGAGCCAAGATATTAAAATGGGGGCCTAGGCTATCTAAGGTGCATAAGTATCAAGTTCAAACAATCCTATAACCATAATAATTATAATTATAGATAAACTTTTAAAAATGAGATATACATTCATTAACCAAGCATTTATACAACTTTTATTTATCAAATAAAAGAGCCAAGGTTAGAATATACTTACCTTGAACAAGATCTATTGAGCCTCAATCTTACCCTTGGGAAATATTTTTATTCAATATATTTTTGTGGTTGTAAGGATATCAAGGGATGAATCAATATTTAGGCTAAAATTACTCATATTGCATCTAAGACTCCATGATACAAGTTTTCCTTCAATACAAGATCTAATCAATAACTCCTTCAAATGTAGAATTAGGGTAGAAGTACAAGAAATAAAAATGCAAACATGAATTTTACTCTCTATTGGAATGAAATGGTAACTTGTATTTATAATGGTTAATGATCCTAATCCCTCCCAAATTTTAAGTGGATGATATTGTCTAGCTACATTTAATTATAAATAGTTTGACTAACCTTAAACTAGGTTAGTGAAGCCCATCTAGTTGCAAAGATTATGTTGTGATGTTTAGAATTACATCAATCTAATTGATGTAGTTGGGAAGGAACATATTATAGATAAAACTTCATCAAATGGGCTAATATAATATGAAATTAAAGGTCCTAATATAGTAATAAGATGCAAGATCGAAGGAGATGACTTGGATGGATCGAATTTGAGGAAGATATAATGAATGTAATACTGATAGATAGGAAAAAAAATATCTTGCAAAGCACCAACAACCTACCCACCCATTTCTTAATGTACCTTTCAAGGCATGCACTTGGTTATATTGAAACTTGATATCTTGTTGCAAGAGATAAAGCATCAGTAAATGATATATTTTAAAATTATTATGTTTATATGCATATAGTCATAATAATATATATTTTAAATATGCATTTTTACATGTAGCTATAAATTAAATTAAAAATAATTTTAAGGTTACCACATCTAAGTAAAAATGAAAATAATCTATTTACATATATTAATTCACATTTTAGAAGTATTTATTCCATAATAGGTGTTGAGACTATTAACGTTGAGTTAATCCCATGTCTACACATTTATTACACATGTGATGTCCACTAATGGTATGGGGGAAACACACAATTTTCCTTATATTACTATGGATTTCCATATATAAAATAATTTCATGACTTTTAAGGTTACTAATCATGTCACATTCTTTGATACTACACAATATTCATGATGTTCAAACATTAGTATACATAATTAATTATCTTTAAAATAAAGTTACATAATTGTAGTAAAACTCCTCCAAAGTGGGACATACTATTGATTCTCATGTGTTTTTACATAATCCATTAGGTCTTGATATTTTTATCCTATACTTTACCAAAAGGTTTTGTGTCACTTAAGCTTACACTATATGATGATAAGGGTGATAGAATAACATCTTTGAGCCTTTCACATAGTACTTTTAGACCATGCATCAAATGATAAGTTATTAACTAAGTTTCTTCCACAAAGTATTAATTATTATGTCTTATGTTTATTTTATGATCTCTCCTTATAATCATTTTATACCTTAAAGTTGTTGACCAATTAGTTTCTAGCACATTTTTCAATCTATATTAGTGATAAGTTGTCTTATGCTCTAATTACAAAAATAAAGGGTCTAATGAGCCTATCATAAATTATGTGATCCATTAAAATAATATGGTATATAATATTACAATTCAAATAGAATATAATGGAATTACAAGATATATTTAAGCAAATCTTACTTACTCCTCTACTCAAGTCAATTATGTTTAAGTAGTTTCAATCATTTGAAAACCTAGGTTAGATAGTTAAGGATCAACAAGTTAAATGTATTTCAATGAATAAGTTAAGGTATTGTCCAACCCTAAAACTAATTTTAGATCAAATATTCCATTTAAACCTAATTTAAAATAAAAATATAAAAATGATGTGAAAAAAATAGAAGTAGTTTCATAGCCATTTAATCAGCTTGATTCTGAGCTCTGCCAAGGAGGAAATTTATAAATTTACCAAATGTTACACACAAATTATTAAAAAATTTAATTGAGTGTAATCTGATGTCTCTCTCTCCATAAAAATATTTTAATATTACTAAGCCTCAAATTAAGGTATTTTACAATAATTCATATTGTGACTATCATCAAGGTATAAGATATTTGAATAATAAATACATTAATTTGTAACATAAGATATATGATTTGATAGATGATAAAATAATTTATATTAATACATATATAAAATATTCATGGATTAAATTAATGGGAATGATAATTTAAATATATTTAATAATTATTTTCCTAATCATGTAATAGAAGTGATTATATCTCAACCTTGGGTACATATGACTTATAATGCACATCATCCACTAGATGGGATTATTGATACACTTCAAACTATACATGTATACACATAATATTTTTCATGATATCATTTAATATCACTTTATCTTACAATAACCTATTGGGCTTCAATCTCCCTAAGTGCATGCCTTAAAGGGTGCATCAAAAGAGAGGTGGGCAAATCTTTGGTGCTTTATGAAATATGTTTTTATATATGTCTTGATCATATCATTTATATTTTTAATTTAGCTTCCACAAATTTGCCTTCTTACCTACCTCCTTTTATCCTACCTAACTTAGCTATGTCAATTCCCTCATTTCTTATTGTATTAACCCAAGCTAACACCATTTATTTTACACCTTTTCCCTTAACTTATTATATCAGCTTAGTCGATACCATTGTAGGATTATAATATGGAATTTATATTATTTAAACTTGGCCAATATAGTTTAATTTCAATGGACTCCTCTTAATAACATCAAAATAGGTTGATATCATCAACTTAGCCTTTATGGTAAATTTGGGTATTTGATCATTAGATATAAGTCATATTTCATTCTAAACATATCATATAAACTCTTCACTCTAATTTTTCTCATAATATATATTACCTATATAGAGGTATAGTTATAGACAGTTTATTATGTCATAGGCCTAAAATATTTGGAATGCTTTTTTTTATATTAATGATATAGGTACCCTCTTGTGAGGTCTATACATCCATTGGTCACTACCCAAATGTTAGGTATCTGGTATCTATTTGATTAACCTTTTTTGAGTAGTTATAGGATAATTCTATTGCATTACATAAATTTTGGTGAGTCTAATTTGAAGCTTACCTTTTCCTTCACCCTTTCATCCAACTTCATCAATCAGCTTGATATGGTTTTGTATTAATTTTATCTTACAGCTAACTATATCGAATAGCTTGATACTACTCTATATAAACCTTCCTTTTTTTAAAAACTACATCAACCAACCTCATATTTTAAGGCCCCTCATAATAAAACAAGGTTATTATGGAAATCAATGGTAATACTCCATAAATGGTGTTGATATTAAGGTGAGTAAATCATGCAAATGGTAATAATTAGCTAAGTAATGCTTGAACTATTACTTTATGTTGAAATTAAAATTATATATATTAGGTACTACATGAATATCACTTCATGACCTTATGAATTTATTGGTAAGATAATTATGTTAGTCTAAATTGAATGATCTAGTATGTTATAATTACAAGCTTTAGTTATTAAAATAGCAGATTTCATGGGTGGAATAAGTGTGCAAGAACATGTTATTACCAACAAAGGTAAAAATGACTAAGCTAGGTATATTTGCATCATGTGTGATCCCACCTCTAACCCAAATCTTGTCTTAAACCTTGTATGATTTAAATTAAATGCATTATCTACCTTTTGGCCTTCTCTATAGTCTTTAATTGTAATCATTGTTAGGTTGGTTGAATCACCTTTGAGCTTATCAAATTTAATGCATGAGGGTAAATTAGACCAACATATAGATTTAATCATTTTATAATTTTAGACTTGTCCATTAATTGCCTTAGCCTTAAGCCCTACATAGGGAGGTGGATTATCTTAGAATCAACCATAGGACTCTAATTGAGATACCATGCACCATTATGGAATAGAAAAGAGATCATCATTAATGAGGCATATGTTGGACAACTAAAGGGGGTTGTCAAATATAAGGGAATAAAAGACACATGCCATTTTTTGATTAGGTGGTAAGAAGAGAAAATGACTATTTAAGGAAGGTAGATCTCTTAGAAAAGGGTTTTGTTCTCTAAAATTTGAATTTTAAGAGTTTTTGGGGGACCAACCTAAATGAGGAAGGAAGAAAAAAATATATCTAGGAAAGGGAGAGCCTCAACTAGTAGAAACCTATAGAAAAGATCCATGGAAGGGCCTGGATCATATGGTAGGTATCCTATTGATTTCAATATCATGTTGATTGACTAAATGAAGTTTGTGTGATTCTTGATTGATATTTTGTGTTCAAAAGGAGTAACACCACTTGGTTTACTTCCTCCCTTTATTTATATTCTCTATGGCTATGCTTGAGTCACCCCATAATGTTATTACCCTTGTGTGCAAATTTTAAATCAAGATATTCCTCCATGATAGATTTAATTATGATATTTTTGCTTATATAAATATTATGATTTCATCATGTAAGAATTATAATGTGTATAAAGGTTAAATTATTCATGATGGAAGATGTGTTAGGCCTCTCATGTAGTAAATGATGGTAGATTTCCTAAGCTATCTCATGACTACTTATAGAATTTATATCTCATTGGTTGTATGTTTATTTATTGATACCTATGGGTGTTCCTTATTTATTATGTTTTTATACTTATGTAAATAGATATGACGATGGTAATTATCTTGACTTAGATATGCTTGGTTGTCACCTTGTGAGTAGCTATCTCTTTGACCTAAGACATCTTGATTTCTATTTTCCATTTTTAACTTTCACCATGGTGTGAACATGCCTGGAGCTAGGAGTCCTACTTGGAGATGCTTAGAGTAGTCATTTGATGATGGAAAAATGTTAGGATGTGATCCCACCTTATGTTCATCGAATATACACTTGGATCAAGGAATATATCATATTAAAAAATTGATCATCTTGTTTGATGCTTTTTATAACTAAATAAAAGCTAATGATTACTTATTCTTAGTTGAATCAATTGTATTTATATGTTATTGATTTATTATGGGACTAGATGTGAGCCACTATACTTATGTATCTAACTAGCTAAATGTAATGGTTATACTAATTAAAACTATTTTAAAACCTATTTATTATATCCAAATAATAAATATTCTTTTGGTAAGTTCATAGTTGAGGATGGAATTCTAACAATTGTTTGTTTATTCATGTCTAAGCTTGGCCAAGTTAAGGGCCTTAATATATATAATTTGTTGAATACTTTGGGTATGTGTTCCCCTTATGTCTTGATTTTATTGACTTGGTTTTATTCCTTAATGATCTTTTTTATGAAGTATTTATTATATTTAAAATTAATGGGTTAGACTACCTAGAATTTTGATAATAAGATAACATTGTGTTCTGCTTGTCTAAATGTTTTTATAATAATCAATTTATGATAAAGAATAATATATGTAAGATATAATCTTAAACAAATTTAGAAATATTTCTATTGAGGACCTCAATAGGTCTTGGTTGTATATCTCCTGGAAAGGAATCTATTTAGTAGTGATCAACTTCTAAGCATGCATGGATCTTTAAATGAATTAATGGATATACTTTTCTTGATTAAAACTTCTAGATAATCAACTTAAGAGATGAGCTTTATGCCTTCTCATATATTATGTTGGAATTTATATTATAGACTTAACTTATACATAAATGAGTGAATCTCAATTAAATGGTTGAGTGTTTGTTAGGAAAAACAAAGGCTTAATAGGATAGCATAGTTTGAGTATTGGTTAATTTTATAAAGAAACACCTTGTGAGGTTTGGGTGATCAACCAAAACAATAAGAATATTGGTTTGGTGTCAAAGGCTAGTTTAAGCCTTGATTCCCTCTTGAATCAAAGAAGGGTATTAATCAATTTGGGTCTCAAGATAAAATGTTATATAGGATAATCAAAATGGTTCTTTGTAATATCCTAGAAGCCTTTCTAGGATGAGTAAACTAGTCAGCTTGCAAGTTACACTATAACAAAGAGGTATTTAGGATTGATTAAATTATCTATCAATATTATATTATCAACAAAACCAATGGGATTATTGGTTTAGTTTTGATACATCAATTTATATTCTAACTTGCTTTATCAGCTGATAGACTTTGTAGTTCAACCTTAGTTGATTACTACACTTCACTTAAAGTGTTTGATTTTAGGCTTGTCAAATAAATCTACATAGATTATGGTTTTATTATAACTTCATTACCTTAGACATATTTTTCTTGGGATTCATTTAATAGATATTTCATCCACTTGATTATACTTTAGGCACTTTTAAGTTGAGCCTTATGGCAGCTTTTAATTTAATCTTTTTGTTATGTTGGCCCTAGGTTTTGATTTTGCTTAATTAGTTTTAGGCCTTTGCCTTAGCTAGGTTACTCTCATCAGATAAATTTGTCCACCTATACCTTCTTAAATCACCTCATAGATAGGTATTTTCAAGGTTTTTGCCTTAGCTAATTTTCCCCCTTAGCCTTTTATTTCTATTTTTGCCTTAGTCATTTTCACATCCTTTTGAAGTGATTTGGAGGAAGCCACATGTCATCATCCTGGGACCTAGGAGTGACATCAACATGGTCTAGAATATAGTTAGTGCTAGGCAAGTGGGTGATTAGGATGTTATGACATGGCATTATCCTATAGACTCATTATCATAGAGAGGACCGTACAAAGTGTGAAGCCTCCAAGATAATAGGCTCATATGATGTTTCCATATGGCATCATCTCAATGACCTAAAATCATAGAGATGATCATATAAGGAGAAGTGCTTTAAGACTAATGGAGGAGTGGGATGATACAACATGGAATCATCCTAGTGACCTGTTATCCCTAAAAAGTTTTTATAATTTAAAAAATGTTTAATTAAGCTTGCAGGATGCTACCATGTGATATCATTATAATGACCCACTGTCCTAGGGAAGTCTATGCAGAGTGAAAATCCTATAGGTGAGAGGGCTGATATAATGTTTCCAAGTGGTATCAAAGTTTCCCATAGTTTAAAGGTGTCAGAGTTGTTAGATAATGTCAGAGGTTGGAACCAATCAATGCACAACATGTGTACTATGTTAGTCCCAATTTCAAACTCCTAGACTAACATAGTGTTATAATTATTAGAATAAGAACAAATTAGATGTTGCCTCTTATCACAAATC
>JARHVA010001524.1:1077500-1172500 GCA_037957365.1 Torreya grandis | reverse complement strand
CTTCCTCATCTATCATACATGGTGGTCTTAGACACTAAGGTGTCTCAAGAACACTGAGGTATCCCTTTACTCTATGCATTGTGTTGGTTGATGGATGAGTATCCTAGTGGCCATTTACGTATCAATTATATTTTACACTCTATGCATTGTGTTGACTAATAGATGAGTGTCCTGGTGGCCACTTATGTATCAACTATCTTTCTCACTCTACACATTGTGTTGGCTGGTAGACTAGTGTCTTGATGGCCCCTTGTGTATTGATTATATTGGCTGGTGGATTGATGTCTTGAGCGATACATACATATTGATTTTCATATTTACTCTTACTTATTTGATAAGTATCTTTAGGGATACATATAAAATTAATAACACATCATTTTTATCAATTTGGTAGCATATCAAATCCTTCTTATGTGGGGCATAATGGAAGATTATTTAATCCTCCCATAACCAATGATAGGAATTAATAGAGGGAGGCATGCTCTTACTATCCCAATATCTTGGTAGGTCTATTAAGATATAATAAATTTCTTACTAATATTTTATTTATGAGTTCTTTACTTCACTTGATTTATCATTCAAATGTTGCATTACTAGTATATAGGATGGAGAGATCCCTACATATTGAGTTACATATGATACATGGACTGGTAGGCTAAGATCCTAAGAACACAATGATATTGAAGAGTATGGTATTAGGTTATCTAAAACCTTCATGAATGGCATGGTATATAAAAAATGAATATAAACCCATGTTTGTATTCTTATTTAGTAGAATGGATAGAATGGGAGGCATTTCCCCATGCTCAGCTTAATTAGAAGATACTCTATGTTTTAGATGGAACTGTTTATGGTAACTCAACATTGTTCCATATGTTATAAAAATTATATAAAGGGTCATAATGGTATGATTGAAGATTGATGGTTATTTTAGCAAGACATTTTTGATATGAATGGTAATTCTCATTTCTCTCTAAGAGGAAGTTGTTGAAATGAAGTTCAAATTAATATGATCGATAATTGAATCATCCTAATAAAAATATTGTAGGTAAATTGTGGGAAATGGATAGGTGGATTTGGATTCCTCCTTATTTGCATGAAGTACTATTCTACTATGCATGTTAATATATGTTTTTGTGACACTAAGTGATGGTGGTCTATTAGAAACATCTTCATTGTGGTCACATGTTCAACCTTACCATAATCATTTCCAAGTAAATTTGTGTGAAGATGAAATCTTGAGCAAATGCAACAAATGCTTGCATCCTAAAAAATGAAGTTCATGACTTATGTTTTGAGTTTAAATTGGTGATGTCATACCATTATTAAACTAAATAGGAGAATTGGTATCAAAATTAATGATGATCTAGGATGAATAAACCTTGAATAAACTTAAAGGGATATCTTAAGTACAAAAGGAATAGCATGTTTGGTTGCATGTAGTAGTTGATCTCCATATTTGATAATGTTCATTGGGATAAAACAAATAACTCATATTATGGCCTACATGGGGTGGCCCATGGATAATTTAGGATGATGCTCCATTAGATAAATGGATTTATAAACCTTATTAGAGGAATAAATTAGTCTTACATCAAGGATGATTCCCTTTTTAAGGGGAGAAGAATGTAAGGCCCCTCGTGATAAAATAAGTTGATTAATGATGATACTCCCTAGATGATGTTGACTTCAAGGTGAGTGAATCATGAAAATGGTAAGAATTAACTAAGCAATGCTTGAATTATTGATTTATGTTGCAATTTAAATTATAAATGTATTAGGTACTACATAAATATCACTGCATGACCTTATGAATTGATTGGTAAGCTAATAATGTTGGGTTAAATTGAATGATCTAGCATGTTATAATTAAAAGCTTTGGCTATTAGGATAGTAGATTTCATGGGTGTAGTAAGTGTGCAGGAATAGATCATTGCCAACAAAGGTAAAAAAGACTACATCAGGCATAATTTCATCATGTGTTATCCTACCTCTAACCCAAATCTTGTCTTGAACCTTACATGATTCAAATTTAATGCCTTGTCTACCTTTTGGCCTTCTCTATAGTTTTTAATTACAAACTCTATTATGTTGGCCAAACCACCTTTGACCTTATCAACTTTAATGTATGAGGACAAAGTAGATCAACGTCTAGATTACCTTATTGCATAATTGTATAATTTTCCATTAATTACCTTTGCCTTGATCTTTGTGTAGGGAGGTGGATTATCTAAGAAACAACCATAGGACTATCTTTGAGCCACCATGTGCCATTATGGACTAGAAAAGAGATCACCTTTAAGAAGTTATGGGTTGGAAAATAGAAGGGGGTTGGATAATACAAGGGAAGAAGAGACACATGTCATATTTTCATTAGGTGGAAATAAGGAGAGAATGCTTATTTAAGGAAGGTGGATCTCTTGGAAAGGGGTTCTATTCTCTAAACTTTTAATTTTAGGAGTTTTTGGGGGACCGACCTAAAATTAGAAGGAAGAATAAGAAGAAAATTAGGAGATGGAGAGCCTTGATTAGTAGAAACCTACAAACAATATCCATGGAAGGGTCTGGATCATATGGTAGGTATCCTATTGACTTGAATGTATTATTGATTGACTAAATGAAGTTTGTGTGATTCTTGATTGATATATTGTGTTCAAAAGGAGTAAGATCACTTGGTTTACTTCATCTCTTTATTTATTTTCTCTATGGCTATGCTTGAGTCACCCTATATTATTATTACCCTTTGGTGGGCATTTAGAGTTGAGATATTCCTCTATGGTAGATTTAAGTATGGTATTCCTTCTTACATAGATACTATGATTTCATTTTTTAAGACTTCTAATGTGTAGAAAGGTCACATTCTTCATGATGGAATAAGGGTTAGTCCTCTCATGTAGTATGTGATGGTAGATTTCCTAAGCCCTCTCATGATTTCTTACAAAATTTATGTCTCATTATCTATATGATTATTTGTCACTACCCATGGGTGTGTCTTATTATGATTTTATGCTTATGTAAATAGATCTGAGGATGGTAATCCTCTCAAATTAGAGATTCCTGGATTTCACCTTATGAGTAGATATCTCTTTTATCTCAAGACATATTGATTGTTGTTTTCCATTGTTTTACTTGCACCATGATGTGAACATGTTTGGAGCTAAGAGTCTTTCTTGGGGATGCCTAGATCAATCACTTGATGATGGAAAAAGGTTGGGATATGAGCCCAACTTCTGTTGGTTGAATTTTCACTTGGATTAAGGAGGATCTCATCTTCAATGACTGATCATTCTTTTTTTATGATTTATACAACTGGATAAAAGCCAAAGATTACTTATTCTCAATTGAATTAATTGTATTTATATGTTATTAATTTATTATGGCCCAAGATGTGAGCCACTATACTTATGTATCTTACCATTTGAATGTGTTGGTTATGAATTATGAGAACTACTATAAAACCTATTTTTTATATCTAAATAATAAATCTTTTTATGGTAAGCTCATAGTTGAGGATGAAATTATAACAGATGTTTGTTTATTTATATCTGAGCTAGGTCAAGTTAAGGGCCTTATTATATATACTATGTTACATACTTGGGGTATGTGTACCCATTATTTATTGAGTTTTTTTCCTTGGTTATATTCCTTAATGACCTTTTTTATGAAATATTTATTAGATTTGAAGGTAGTGGTTTAGACTACCTAGGTTTTTGATAATAAGATAAAATTGTGTTCTATTTATCTAAACTTGGTTATAATAATCCATTTGTGATGAAGAAAAATTTAAGTAAGATAAAATATTAAAAAAAAATTGAAATAGTGCTATTGAGGACCTCAATAAGTCTTAATAATATATCTCCTAGGAAAGAATATGTCAAGTAGGGATCAACTTCTAATCATATGTGGCTCTTTAAATGAATTGATGAATATGCTTTTATTGATTAAAACTTCTAGATAATCAACCTTAGAGATGATATTTGTGCTTTATCATATATTATATTAGAATTTATATTATAGACTTAGCTTATCCATAATTGATTGAATCTTAATTAAATGTTTGAGTGCTTATCAAGAAGAACAAAGACTTAATAGGCCTATATAGTCTAAGTATTGGCTATTCTGATAAAGAACTCCTTGTGAGGTGAGGATGGACAACCAAACCAATAATAATATTGGTTTGGTGTAAAAGGATAGTTTAAGCCTTAATTCCCTATTGAATAAAATAATGGTATTAGTCAATCTAGGATCTCAAGATAAAATGTTATACACAACAACCAGAATGGGTCTCTATAATATCCTAAAAGCCTTTTTAGTATGAGTAAACTAGTTATCTTGTAGGTTGCACTATAGAAAAGAGGTGTTTAGGCTTGATTGAGTTTATTATCGATATTTTTTTAATAAAGTAAACTAATTGGAGTATCAAATTAGTTTTGATTCATTGATTTAGATTCTAACTTATTATGTCAGTTGATAAAATTCATAGTTTGGATTTAGTTTCTTATTGTGCTTCGCTTAAAGTGTTTGATTCTAGACCTATCTAATTAATCTATGTATATTATGGCTTTTTTGGGCCTTCATTAACTTATCCATATTTTTATTTAGCTTCACTTAATGTCTATTTAATATGCTTGATTATGTCTTAGGCACTTTTAAGTTGAGCCTTATAACAGATTTTTGTCTTGACCCTTTTGTCATTTTGGCCCTAGGTTTCAATTTTGCTTAGTCAACTTTAGGCCTTTACCTTGGTCGATCTATCCTCATCAACTAAATTTGTCTACCTAGACCTTCCTTAATTACCTCATAGCTAGGTATTTTCACATTTTTACCTGAATTGATTTTCTCCTTGGCCTTTTGTTTCCATTTTTACCTTAGTCATTTTCATGAATTTTTAGAGTGGTTTAGATGAAGCCATGTGTCATCATCCTAAGACCTAAGAGTGATGTCAGTATGGTCTAAAGTATAGTCAACATTAGTCTAGTGGGTGAATGGGATGTTTCCATGTGGCATCATCTTAGTGACTCATGATCCTTAAGAGGATTGTATAAAGTGTGAAGCCTTTGGGCTAGTGAGCTTTTGGAGTGTTGCCATGTGGATCATCTTAGTGACCTGTGATCTTAAAGATGATTGTTTAGGGAGTAGAGCCTCTAGTATAGTTGAAGATTAGGATGATGTCATATGGCATCATCTCAACAACCCATTATCCTAGATATATCCATGTAGTTTTCAAAATATTTGGGTAAGTGGGATTATAGGATGCTACCATGTGGTATCATCTTAGAGAACCACTATCCCAGGGAGGTTCATGTAGAATACAAATCTTATGGGTGAGTGAGATGGTGTAATTTTTACAAGTGGTAAATAATTCACTTGTAGTCTTATGGAATCAAATTTATCATAGCATGTCAGAGGTTATGAACCAATCAACACACAACACATGGAATTTTTTAGCCCTAGATTCAAACTCTTGGGCTGACACAATGTCAAAATTGTCAGACCAAGAACCTATCATAAGTTTCCTCTTATCACATGTTAGGACTCCAACCAATCTAATTGACCCAAAATCAAAAGTGTTATTTATATGTAATTAAAAATTCATCATGTCTATAAATCAATCCTAACTCATAGAAGATAGATCATACTTACACTTATGATTGGGGATACACTAGATAATAAGGAACATGACTAATATGGGGATTTACTGAACCCAATTAGGGGATCTCTTACCATAATAAACAATGTTAGGGAGGGTTCTAAAGCCTCCATTCAATTACAATCATGAAATAACCTGAACTAATCCATATTTTTTCATATTCACTAAATTAATAACAAGTAAAGTAAAAACTAATCTAGTGTTGTATGTGATAGCCTTACGATAGTCCATTTTAGAGCAGGGGCACTATATGATCTAGGTTATATCATCTAGGTTTAGACCATGCATAATATGTATGGTATATTGTCTAGAGGGTAGAATACCATGGGGTTGATGATTTTATTAAGTGCTTAGATATACAAAAGGTTTGTGATGTATCAACTACTTGGGCTACCCCATGTGGTTGATGATCAATTACCTTGGGTGTAGAGATGGTGATAAGATTAGGTAGAATGGGCCATGCCCTATGTGTTAATACTAAGAATATTTATGTAAGCATATATCATAAGGAAACTATATGGTCACATCATAATATTATGGTTGAGTTGGAGGATAGTGGCACTAACATTGGCATGAGCATAATTTATAAGCCACTACACCTAATAGATAGAGCTATATCTAGTGGCACTCATACCAAGATAGTTGGGACTCCCTCACCTAGTAGCTCTAATAGTGGTGAATAAATTTTTGGCTAGACATATGAGAGAGATGAGGGGGAGAGGAGGAGTGGGACCACCAATTGATAGACTAGAGATTAGACCATTGTGTGAGAGACTATGAACATGTCAAACACAATTACTAGTAGCTATAAAGGATATGGATATGGATGTAGGCATTCCAGAGGTACCATTATTGGAAGAATGGTGACCATCATGGTCATACCATTGATGGAGATGCCAACAAAAAGAGAGAGTATATAGGGTGATCATCTCATATGACCCATCAATTAGCCCAAGATAAAGCTGGTCTATAGAGGTACCATTCAGGTAAGACTTGAGATAGGAATTGGTGGTGACCCTAGGGTTTGCATTGGTTTGAATGCATCCCATAGATGAGGTACTCATAGGATGAGCTGATGGAGAGACCATGTTTAGTGGTCATGTAAGGAGGGAGATGATGATAGGCAATATTTAGATAGGTAATAATAAATTGTTAAAAGTTATTTAAGTTTTTTGAGATAGATTATAGATAGATATATTTTGAGATATATCTATGATATATTATCTATGTGGTTTAAATTTTACATATACTATAGAGGAGGAGACCATATGGGGTTCCTTCATGAGGGGATCACTCCATGAGATCTTGAATGAGGTGTTGATGCCATATGACCTTGTTACACTGGATGATCCTATAGTATGATCTTCCCTAACTTAGGTGAGCTAGTTTAGACTAACAAAAGAGGCCATGAGGTGATTATAGGTATATAAGGATGAGATAAAACCATTATAAGGGGTGTTAATAAGAGAGGCATAGGGATGGTAGGCCTTATCTCAAGAGAGAGCCACACATATGGTAACCATGACTCAACTAGCATAGGTACAGGCCTAGGTTGCCAACCTATAGGGATAGGTGATAGGTTTGAGATCTTGGACAACCTCTTTGGAATTTTTTATTCATAGGGGACTATATAAGTAATTTATGAGTAGAATGGCTAGGTAATGAGATAGATAGGATAGAGCCCAGACTTAGAGTTGGAGCAATGTATTTTTGTACTTTGTATAAAAAGCACATGATATATATAAAGAGATCTTATTTTTATAGTTGGATGTTGATTTAATGTGTTTTGTATTATGGTTGTGGTTGTGGTATATATGGATATATTTCTTTATATCACATGTATTTAGCTTGTGTTGTATATGTTATAGTAAATATATGTGTTGTGGTTCTTTTCTAGCATTATGTAGGACACATGCATGGTTAAAAATAAATAGGCAAAAAGACTTGGTAAAATATAATCAATCAAAAATAAATGTACTACACACTATTTCATGTTGGGAAATGTGTAATAAAAAGAAGTGACTAGTATAAGAAACCAAAATATGGTAAACAAGAGGGAGAAAAGTTTGTTTTTAAACTAAGAGAAAGATTGGAACTAAATTAAAATAAGTAAAATCACACTAAATCACATTGAGAAGTATGAAAATAATGTAATAAAGTGGAAAACATGAAAAAGAACAAATGGTATAAAAACAAATCAATTAAGTCAATCAATCATACTAAATCATGTTGGGAAGTCCAAAAAGAAAAAGAAAATTGGTAAAATTGGTCTTAAATTAATCACACTAATTCAAGCTAAGAAGTATAAAAAACTCAAGAAATGGTTGGATTTTTACATGCAATCAGAAAATAAAAAAATAAAAGTGAAAGAGTAATGAAGTAAGCATAAAAAATAATAAATAAAGATGGTAAACATGTCAATGATGTATAAATTCATTATCAATCACATATTATCTCATATTTGACACATGTAATTTGTGGTGTGACTTAGATATTGGAAAATTTTGTGAGGAAGGTCAGGTCCTATCTATGGTCTTACACTAGAACTCATCAAGGGAACACCAATGAGGTGGAAATAATATGAAAATGTGGGAAAAAGGGATGTTGGTAATATTAATGTGAAATTTTGGTAATATGTGAGGAAGGCTAGGTCTTATCCATGGTCTTATAATGCAATTCACAAATAGAATCCCTAGGGGAGTGATCAGTGAGAAAAATAATATTTCTCAAAGAGAAATATTAAGATTGTAGGGAGTGAAAAAGGGAATGTAAAAATCATAATTATGCATATTATGATAAGACCTTAGGAGACATGAGGCATGTTAAGGACATGAGAAGATACTAAGTGACTAGTGACCATCAATATACAGAGGATACCTATTCATTATAGACACAAAGTTATGTAGCAAAATAAGTGTGATACTAAGATCAAATCATGAAGCTATATTGGTAAAAGAAATTTAAAATGGACCTACCTTCCCATGATGTGTTCCCCATTCTTTAGGACCCCTTATAAAGTCATTGCTCTACTATGAATATTGGGTACTTACGTGAGAAACTAGGTAGTACTTTAAGATTTTTTATTATCCTTTTCTAATCTACTAGCCTACCACACCTTAATGGACCTTGACTCTATTGTGAGGCCAAATGTGGAGTTTGGGCTTTGAATAGAAGAAGGAGATGTGCCTAAAATCACATTTTGTAGTGTGACTTGACTTTTAAGAATTTTAAACGTTGCTTTTTTAGATCATTGCCTTTTATTAAATGATTTGGCTTTTTAACTTATTTTTATGGATTTTTTAAGATTCCTCTTCCATACAAAATTGGAATGACCAGTCATGAGAAATAGAGTGATACACATAAATGAGATTTAGGATTTGGATAAAGGAAGCTAAGTAACTAAAGACATGACTTACTATAACACTTAGGCTTAACAATGATCCAATATGTTATCTCAAGTCTCAACCATGTGTATGCTTAGTTTGAAAAATGTAATAAAGGGGGATAAAAGGAGATATAAAGGGGATTTGTATAAGGAGATTATAATGAGATGAGTTGTTTTCTAATTGATCACATAGTATAGAAGGAATGACTAAAATGGAGCATGGTTTGGATAAGCAAGTCACAATAAAAATTATGCATGTTGATAGAGACAAGATAGAAAACAATCATGAAAAAGAGAACACGGGAACCATAAAAATAAATTCAAGAAGAAAAAGAAGGCAATGATAAATAATAAATCCATAAGCAAAAATAAAAGACATTATAAGTAATATAAATTGTAAAATCAAAGTCACCATGTAAGAGATAAAAATTTGACACAATATCAAATGATATAACAAATAGTTAAAGATAAAAATGTGGAGCACACATACAGTCCAAATGAAAATGTAAGAACACCATTCATGTGCTCATAAGTACTACTAGATTTTCACATACACATTATCCAAAACATCTGATAAGTCTCTATGTAATTAAATGTGAATTACAGCTAATGTCTCATCTATCTTCAACAAAAATTGGGAAAATACTTCACATCTAATCTCCACAACAAAAAAGGTATGAATTCTTGATGGATAATGTTAAGGAGGGTTATTAGGCAAGGGATTCTCAAGAGAATGCATGGGAGTGGTTTCCACAAGAGATGAAGGGATCATCAATGGGGAAGGATCCATAGGTGAGACACTCATAGGTGGAGAAGGATCCACAAGTGAGGGAAGGTCCATGGGAGGAGATGGAACCATAGGAGGTGGAAGCATGGGGTAAAAAGGGACCACAAGAGGAGATAGAACCATGGGAGGTGAAACCATGGGGGAAGAAGGAGAAGCCTTTTATGGGAATCACTTGTGGGAGGAATGGTATATGGTGCATAAATAGTTAAAAGGTGATCTTTAAGATGTTATTGAAGGATACAACAATGATTGATGTGATGGGTACCACATTAGTGATAGAGATAATATAACTCTCCATACTTAAGAATATACTTAGGTAGTACCTTCATGGGAGGTATAGCCTTGTCTAAGGACTAAGGGGTAGTAGGATGCAAAGTGTCAATATATTGATGTAACTTACGATAATGTGTGGATGAATAATTATCTATGTTTTGGAAGAAATAGATATACTTATGAGTAATCTTGGTCAATGTACTCACAAGAGGAGGTGTAACAAAATCAAAAGGAGATTGATAAGTTTGATCAACCCATTTGGTGGGCAAAGGAGCTAGTTATAGTAAAGGAATCAAACCATCACCAAGAGAAGGTGGTGTTGGTGGAGAGATAGGACAAGTCTCGATAATAGGAGTGATAAGATAGGAATCAAGAATAGACTAAACTATAGTGGGTGTGGGAATAGGATCTAAACTATACTCTACTAAAGGAGGGGCAAGGTTTACAAAAGGCTGAAGGAGAGTTGTACACATCTTAGGGATAAGAAAGATATAAGGGTCATGGTACCTAGAAACGTAATAGGACCCAATCATAACATGATCCATAAGCATACTCCTATGAGGTTATTAAGAAATTTGAGGTTCCACACCATATCTAACCTATGATAAAGAGGAAAAATGCTAAAATTAGGAATGATATACAATGGAACACAGGAAGATATACTAAAAGACTAAAGCAAAGAGGAATGATAATGGATAATCTTAGCTTCATGGGCTTGAACTAGATCTCATAAGAATGGATCATCTAAGGTATAACCATAAGCAAATCAAGTGTATGAAGATAAATGATGTAGGTAAGAATGACATTGTCATCTAATGTGGTGTGATGAATTGAATGTTGAGTCTTATTTAAGATTAGGGGGATGTCATCACAAGGTGGTTGACAAGAATGAGGTTGAAAAAAAGTGGGAAGTTGAGAGGTGAGATGAGGTGAGAGATTAGAAGTTTTAATATTGATATTAATTTCATCAAGCTCATCATCATCAAAATTTGAGAGGTTAGGGGGGATATTCCTAATGAGTTTAGGATGATAAGTGTAACCTAGATTAGAATTGATGGGAAAGTTAAATCATTGAGACTCATAAAATGGAACACTTGGTAAGGGTTCAAGGGTAGGAATCTTGAATACGCTCAGATTTTGGAATTATTCAAAATTCTAAGGGTTAGTGTTACCCTGAATCCTATAGATGGCTCCATTGTGAGGGAATTTAATGCATTGGTAGGTGAAAGAAGAAACTACTCTCATACAGTGAATCTATGGCTTACTAAGCATAATGTTATAAGATAGAGGAAAGTTAAATATCATCACCTTCATGTGAATGGTGATAGGTGGGATAATAATGGGTATCTACACATAACTTAAAGGAGGCATTTACCTTTGATCATAGACTTGACATGTGCTGCATGTGGATTTGAGATTTTATTTAGAATATCCAAGGGTTTTGATAAAATTGAGAGGAAACACAATTGTTAAAACCCTTATTAATCAACACATTCTTGACTTGGATATCACCGATTTGGATAATAATGAAAGGAGGAGGATCATCTGCATAATGTATAATTTCATCAAGAATCATGAAAGCAATGGGAAATTTGATGGAGAGAGAGGTATCCATTATTTCATCATGTATGGACATCTCTTCACACTATTTTAATATGTTATCTTTAGATCTAGATAAGGTTGCTTCACATCCTACTACAAGAGGATGAGGGATGCTTATTTAGAATAAAATTTGAGTAATATGGTTACGATGATTTAGAGAGGTCTTCATAAGTTTAAGAAATGGGATTTGAGATGGAAGACTAGTAAGCTCTGTGATAAGATCCCACTCATCATAACCCATAAGAAGATTAGTAGAAAGAGGTGCATAGTGTTGAAGGATGTCCTCAAAAGGAGGAACTAAAGTACATTAGAATTTATGTTGATAAAAGGTACAAGGTTTAGTAAGAGGATAAGTTTGTATATTATGCTAATAAGATGGATCAGTTGATACAAGTTGGTTTTGAGAATTGATATAAGAAGTTTTAATAAAAGCTTGAGTATTATTGGTGTTAGGTAAAGAAGATGGAGGGATGGTAAAAATAGTATGGGAAGTGTTATCTAAGGGAGGATTTGGAATTAGTTCATCAAAATTTATAAGGTCATCTTGTCCTAACTTATCTAAGTGATTTGGATAAGAATCTTGGATAACACAAAATATACAAGACAATGGAGGTGTGTAGATAGGTTGAGTATCAATGAAAGTAACCACCCTTCACATCTTAGTCAAATTAACAGCATTCTCTTCATGAGTTATATCAATAAGAATTTTGACATTATTAGTAGAAGGGGTGGGCTTATCTTGTTTATCTTGGTGATTTGGAAGAGGATCTTTATAGATGGCCAAATGAGAATTAGTTTAATTCAAAGCTTGAGATTTAGTATTTGTTTCATGGGATTTGAAAGAAATATCATAGGCTTGTTGGCATTTTTAAATGATAGAATCATGGTCAAAATCTATAGCCAAACTATGAAGCTACCTACAAGTCTCATGAGAATGACCCTAACTAGCATGAACCCAATAAAATTTATTGGGATCATACCAAGATTTCATAAGATGAGTGTGATCAAGTTCTCTTAGGAGATGCTTATGCATACATTTTATTAATTCAGTTGAGGATAAAGGTTTGTGAACATTGATGTTATTAGGTGAAGATAAATGAGGATTTATAATTTAGTTAAAAGGGGGAGTTGGTTTTCACTATTAGTTAGGAATAATAGCTTGAATAGTGTGAATGGTATCATAAGAGTCTATGACACCATCATTTTTAGCGTGATGATTCCTATTTCAAGTAATATATGAGTACCCTTATAATTTTGGAGTGGATCAAATTGATACATAAGGAAATATTGAGATTTATCTTGCTCAATAGCCTCCTCTAATGTGCATGGAGAGAGAGTCTAGACCCAATATTGCAACTTGGGAAAAAGAGCATTGGTAAAGAGTTGAAAATATTATAATCAATTATGTTATCTTCACATTTGTTAGATAATTTCTTCCATTATTTAATGAAATATTGGGTAGTTTTATTTTCAAGTTGATTATAATTGATAAAATGGGCCAAGGTATTCTTAGCGAGATCACTAGTTTAGAACTCTTGGCCTAGAGAATTTACTAAATCTTCAAAACTAGTAATAGAATGAGTTTTAAGTTGGTTGTACTAATATAAAGCATCACTTATGAGAGTTTTGTCTAATATCTTGGTAGTGGCAAAGGTATTTATTTTGACCCAGTATTTATATATATTTCCAAATGTTTTTAGATGAAGAGTAGGATCGATTGACCCATTATATGAAATGGTAGGGGTGATACCTCATATATCTATATTACAAATTTGAGATGTAAGAGGTTCATTTTGAATATTTTTGATTATCTTGTTAACAAGAGGAGGTTGAGGGATAAGATTACCATGGGAATCTTGAAGAGGAGGTGGGGGGACATTTTGATTATACATGCCCCATGACATCTGTTGAGGGTGGGTTTGAAGAGGGATAAGGTGGTTTTGCATTTGCATCATTTGATTTATATTATTATCTTTAAAAGTATTCATTTTATTAATATTTTGTAATAGGATTTGAATGGTTTGAGTTGCATTATTGGTATTATTTTAAACATTTAAATTGGAAGTAGTGGTTTGGGTACCACTATAGGTGTTGTACGATCTTAAGAAGAGATTTTGGAATGTGAGGCACTAGTGGAAAATTTTGCTTATGTAGCAAAAGATGGACTAGTAAAGGGATGATAAGAGGAAGAACTAGAGGCATGATTACCATAAATATCAAATGATGCACTAGTGGAAGAATTAAGGAGAGTGGGTCTTGTAAGAGGACCACTATATGTAGAACCTACCATGTTAGTAGAGATATAAGGCATAGAGTTAGAGGAAGTCAAAAAATAAGAAGTCATGGTATGAAAAGGGGTTAAAATAGAGGGAAGAGGTTGAGAAGCAAAGAAGCTAGTATCCCAAAATCCATGTGAGAATGTAGGAGAAGGTGAATAAGGATCTTCAATTTGACCATTAATCATGAGATGGTAAATGGTAAAAGGATCCTTTCCTCCATGTTGAATAAATTCATACATAAAGAAGATCATTTTATGTGTATATGCTAATTTGGGTTGATCTTCAAATGAGAAGATAAGATTATGAAGTAAAGAGGAATAAGGAGGGGTCCCATAGTTTGTTGTGTAAGTGGTTATACGAATATTACTTTCATCCAAGAAAGGAGTTATAATCTGCTTATGGGAGACCCTATGAGGGTTGGTAAGACTCATCATATCTATTGAATTCAACTTAGTGTTGTCTTCAAATAGGAATTTAATGATGAGGGAGAAGTATTAGATAAGGCAAAGGTGATGTAAAATTAAGGAAATATAAAGAGGTAGATAAGAGTACAGAGTTGATTGGGTTTACCTAGTACTAAAAATAGGTTCTAAAATATAAGAAAATAAGGATATAGAGTAGATAAGGTTGACCTAGTACTATAACCTAGGATATAAAATGGTTAGATAAGGATATAGAATTGACAAGGTTGACTTAGTACTATATCCTAAGGGGAAAAAAAGAATACTAGTCAATAGGGTTGACTTAGTACTATAGGTAGGGGAAATAGACAATCTATAATAGATTGTGTCAAATATAATGATAATGTAGTGAAATAAGAAAAAAAATGCAAGTACTTTTTGAATCAATAAAAGAAAGGAAATGCATAATCAATTGGGTCAATGAGGATGATCCAATTGAGTCACAATATAAAATCTTGCACCAATGTTGGCCAATGAAATTCTTTATAATACAACATATAATTAAGCAAAGAGTAAGTAGTCAACTTGGAAAGTAAATTCTAAGTGGTCATCTTAAATGTTGTTATTTTATAGAGTATTAGTTTAAGTGTGATAGGGAAGTTGGTTAAAAGTAAGGAACTAGAAATCAATCTATGGATGGTTTCAAGACATTTAGGTTGAGAAATATCTATATTGGTAATAGCACTAGCTTGGTATTGGGGCCTACCCCCTCACTTTACACACCATAATGATAAGGGTGTTGGGTGCTTTTCCAATATATATACCATTAACCACATGTTAATACCAGGCCAAGAAAACAAGTCAACTTCCCCCTTGGTGATGAAATCCAAGTAGGTAAGCCTTAGATAGATAATTATTTAAATGTGTTTTAATATTATGTGATTTGGTATTATGTGCATAAAAGAGAAAAAAAATTAACTAAATGTTATATTAAAAAACCACCTAATTAGACTATGTGATCTATTGTAATCATGAAAGCAATTAAAAGTGTAAGTGTGAAGTAATTACTAGCATATAACTGTTAATTCCAACTTTGAAACATAGTCCAGTGTCAGTTTAGATGCTAGTGTATGTAGATATTATAGTACAAAGGTGATAATGTCACTACTATACTATTGAAACAAAGGGTCTATTAAGAATTATAATGATAGTATCAACCTAGTCTTTTTGATAGAAGATAGAATATAGAACTAGGTCAATCAGGTCGACCTAGTTTATTGTATAAGGGTAGTTTCAAAGACTATAAATTATGAAAAATAGAAATGGAATGAATAACATAAATGATAGAGAAAGAGAGAAAGGAACTTTGGTGGGTTGGAATATACAAACGAAAGTGAGATTGTTATTGAAATGTCTTGGTATTTACTTGAAAATTTTACATGTTGTATTGACTGGGTTGACCTAGTTTTATAGTTCCCTATTAGTTGAAACTTATCAAGATGACTATATTGATAGTGTCAAACTCATATGTTTTATAGAAGTTTGAAAGTGTATAAATTTGATAGGGTCAACCTAGTTACCTATCTAAAAGTTAAAACTTGTATTGTATCATCTTATTCGACCCAATAGCCTATATTTGATGAAGACCTATATAAATAGAACATAGTTGTTTCGATGAGAATATGTCTTAAACCTATGCACACAAGTTATACCAACCCTGTCAACATAGTATCACAAATATAGAAAAATAATAAATCAAATGATAAAATAATGAAAAACATGAAATAAAACCTGTAAAGGATAGATTCATGTTGGGATCACTAAAATGTATGAAATCAAAAATGCATCATGTCTATAAATCAATCCTAACTCAGGGAAGATAGATCATACTTACACTTTCAGTTGGGGATATATTAGATAATTTGTAACATGACCAATATGGGGATCTACTAGAATCAATTAGGGGATCTCTTACTAGAATAAACAATGTTAGGGAGTTTTTCAAAGCCTTTAATCAATCATAATCACGTAATAACCCTAACTAAGCCCTATATTTTCATGTTCACTAAACTAATAACAAGTAAAGTAAAGTATAATCTTGTGATCACCAAATCTTATGGCACAAACTGGGGTTAATAAATAATAAAATTAAACATTCATAAGAGACATATACTCACATCAATGTATATGGAATATTAATACATGGAAGATAAGTACAAATGCATATCTATCTACTCTTACTAAGGAGGAAAAAATTAAGAATACTTACCTTTGAATATGAACCCATCAAGCCTCAATATCTCCCTTGGCCAAAGTTATTTTCAAGAGGTTGTTATGGTATGTAAAGATGGAAAAGATAAATCAGCTCTAGGCTACAAACCTATCAATACATCCAAAATACTTCTCCACAAGACAAGATCTGTATCTCCAAAGAAAGTATGAAACCCTAAGCTTGCTTCTCAAGTAAAATAATGGGTAAGTAGATGTGTAATATCTCTTAATTCTTATTCTCTTATCTAAATAATGGCAAAATGATCTTGTATTTATATGTGGATTTAACCCTAAGCCCTTTCAAAAAATTTGGCTAATAGGGTCAACCCAATCAACCTAAAAATATTATGGACAAAAATTCACTAGGTCATAAGCTAGGTCAGCCAAGAGCTAACCTAGACCATTAATAAATTTCACCTATAAGAGTATAGGGTTGACCTAGTTGGACTAGTACTATAAATATTTGAAAGGGGGTTTAGGTTAGGAAAAGGGGAATGAAAGGTGGTAAATGAATAAGGACTGTAAAATAGAGAAGAACAAACTTAGGGGAATGGTTTTCAAGAGACAAGTGTGTAGAAAAAAAGTAGTAAAAGGAATAAAAATCTTATGAATCACCAATGGTATGCTCACCCCTTTCTTGGTGTACCTTTAAAGGTGTGTGCTCAAATAGATTGAGACTCAACATGTTCTTGTAAGATAGAGAGCGTCAATAAGTAATAAAAAATTTAAAATATTATGTGTATACACACTAGTCTCTTAGTCTAGATAGAGATGACAAAGCCAAAGAGAGCTATGTATAACTAGGAGGTTACATGCCAATTTAAGGTAGATTGGTTAGTCTCTCGACCCTAAATAATATGTTAGAGACTAGGATAACTTGACTAGTTAAAAAGCACCACATATCCCATTTGTCATAGTTATCAGTCCCCCTGGTCTGACAGAGATGTCAAAGATTGGGAAAGACTAATGAACCATAAAGAGCCACGTGGTTGATCCATTCACATCAAAAGGTGTATCCCTCAATATCCATAGGAGTTATAAGAGATCCTAGTATGGCATTAGATCTTGTCCAAGTAACCATGTGGAGCTAAGTGTGACTACGATGGCCAAGGTTGAATTTGATGGTTGTCTCAACATCATTTGTATCATATTCATTTAAAATGAGCTTAATAATAAATCTAGAGTGATAGGCTCAATGGATTAAGACTATGGGATTTAAAATTAATGGTTACACCTATATGAGCCTTTTGAAAATTATAAGATTCTTTTATGATTGGATTTATTATAAGTGAAGGAATGGATTCGGGTTTCTATCCATATCTCATAAGTGATTTGTGGGTGAAATTAGTGTGTCATTTCCATATTTTTGAGAAAAAGATTGGGTGTGATAGATATAGTTTCTTCCCTATCTATGATCAGCATCAACCAACACAATCCAAATCTATGTTTTCATAAACTGTATCATCCAACTTGATATAGTTTTTTTATGTTTGTAATTACATTGGCCAAGCCTGATATAATGTTGTGTGTTTCATTTTAAACATAATTTATTTTATTAATATTTCATACTACTATATATCATTTACTATCTATTTATTTCAATTCATTAAAGTCTAAAAATTAATTTTTGACATTGATTTTTGAACTTTATTTTATATTTGTTTGATTTTCTCAAAGAAATTGTGTTATGATAGTTTTTAAACTAATTAGTGGTTATTTTTTAGAGCTACATGGTGTTATATGTATAGACATCATGGTTTGAGGTGTTTTCCCCAATACTCATAGCCATATTAAAACACTAAAAATGGACTTTGGTTTCCATGTACCTCACAATATATTAGAAATGTCTAGGATTCCATTTTTATTCTCTCATTGTGTCATTGTACTAGTCATTCATTTAATTTTTGTGGTACACCTAAGAGGAGTGTATCACCAAGGGAATTTACTCTCACTTTATGATTCAAATGGGTTTTATTTTTCTAAAATCATGGTTTAGCCTCTATAAATAGTGCTCTAAAACATTAGGCTAATAGTAATCAACAAAGGAGTAAGCATAATTGAGAGCCCACACTATCAATCAAATATTTTTAGTACATCTAAAGTAAGTATATTTGAGAGCCCACATTATCAATCAAATCCTTTTAGTACATATACCTAATATCATTTTTTAAAAGTTATTTATATTTAGTTTTTTACCTAAATTATTTGTTATATAACAAATTGTATTGGCCAACCCTGATACCATTACGTGTTGTGTTATAATTACATCAGCCACCCCAATATAATTATTTATTTATATGAACTACATCATCCAAGTTGATATAATTATTTGTGTTTTATTTAATTTCATTATTACCATACTTCAAACAATTGTATCATCCAAAACTATTATAATTTCACTTCCATTTATCTTGTCTATATTAGCCATATCGACACAATCTAATTTATACAACCTCTAAATTCCTGACTACATTGGTCAGCTCAATATAGTTTGTATGCAATGAGTTAAAATTGACTTGAAAGTATCCAATCTAAATATCTAGACTTGGAGAAGTTAAATCAAGTAAATCCCATTAATACTTAATGAAATTATTATATGACCAATGGATCCACTAAACCTAGAAAGGGGAGAATCTAAAACACAATGTCAATAAGAAGGGTTCTAAATCCTATAGGAAATCAACATAATGCAATATCCATAACTAGGTCTCTATTTATTAATTATTAAAATATTAAAATCAATCAATTTAATGGGAAGGGTTAGAAACATATTAAAATGGGCAAGGAGCCATGATAGGCAAATGGGGTCCTAGGCTACCTAAGGTGGATAGATGGTAAGTTTGAATAATCCTATAGCCACACTAAGTTTAATTGTAGAGATAATTAAAATAAGGAGATACACATTCATTAACCAAATAATTATTTAACTTTTATCTATCAAAAGAACATAGCTAGGGTTATAATATACTTACCTTGAACATGACATAAATTCTTAATATCCCCCTTGGCCAATGGCGATTTAAAATATATTATTATGGCTGTAAGGATCTCAATATCTGAATCAAGCTCTAGGATAAAAATACTCCTATTAAATCCAAGACTCCACAAGACAAATTTTTCCCTTTAAGATAGGATCGAAGAAATGACTAAAATAAATGTAGATTTAAGGTAGAAGTGTGAGTAATAGTGATTGAAAATTAATGTTCCTCTCTTTTGGATTGAAATGGATATGTGTATTTATAATGGTGAATGATCCTAATCCCTCCCAAAAAATAATTTGATGTTATTTACTAGCTTTTTTTAGTCCTAAATAGGTTGATTAACTTTGAACTAGGTCAACTAGGGTAAGATAATTATGAAGCATGTACCAAAACGTTTAGAACTACATCGATATAATTGACGTAGTTAGGATGGGAATAATAAAAATTACAACTACATCGAATGAGGTGCATTGGTAGGAAATTATAGGTCTTGATGTAGTTATACAATTCAATATTTGATGAGATAGCTTAGGTAATCAAATATGGGGAATCTAGAATCGATGTAGGGATAAATAAGCAAAAATTTCTCTCATGAAGTACCATGGGTTTTTCCACTCCTTTCTTGAGGAACATTTTAAAGTGTAATCTTAGGGAGATTAAAACATGGTAGGTTGGTTCAAGAGATAAAGTTTTGGTAAATGATAAAGTTGAAAAATATTATGCATATACAAAATGCCCACAGTGTAACATGTGATGGTGCTTTGAGAAAGAACATTATAACACAATAATTGAAATAAATGTTGATAAATGAAATAATTACAAGTACCATATACATACCTTAGTTTAATTTTATTTTTGATTGATTGCATGTTATATTTATAGTATTTATCATGGAGGGCATAGTAACTACATTTAGACAAACCCTAGGGATACAAGGCTAGAGATCAAATCAATCAATCACAAGAGGGTGAAATTAAGTGGAAGACTCACAAAAATATATTTAAGTAATTGAAAAAATGTATAACTAAATGACCAAGAATGTGAGAAACAAAATGGGATGAAAATTAGGTAACCAAAAATCCAAGGCAAATAATGATTGAAAAACCCAAAAAAATATCCAAAGTAAGTAAATTAACAATATATATCAAACCTAAGGATCTATGAAACAAAATAATGTATTCAACATCAATGAAAGAGAATAAAAAATCCATAATCAAAAATGGAAAAACATGTAATGATTAATGTCAATAGCATTGATGAAAGAGAAGTAAAATTCCATAATCAAAGATGTAAAAATGGGAAAGATTTAGAGAAATGAAATAAAATATCCCACAAAAATGTGAATATAATACTCAAGGTTCTAAACATAACTAAGGGATATCTGAGAAAAATAAGTCAATAACCAAGAGAGCATATCACAACAACTCAAAGATATAGATTTTATTTTGGAGGATAAACTAAAACTATCATATTCTAAACATGTTGAAAAGTGGTGGAGGATAGGATGTATATAAATTGGTAAATATTTAGAAAAAAACCCACCTATTAGGGGGGAAATGAAATAGGTGGTGGGGGAAAGGGTGGTACCAAGGTGAAAACATAATATTTACTATAAATAATACACTCAATTTAAGTTGGAAAGATTAAGATATTTTTGACATTAATGATCCTAAAAAGCTTGACCTGATAACTATTGAATTATAAGTATCATCCCATGAATGTTGGTATGCATGAAAAGTAAAATGGACCTATCTTCCCATAACATTTTCCCTATTCCTCGAGCCCCTTATATAATTATTAATCTCTTATGAATATTGGGTAATTATGTGAGAAAGTAGGTGAAACTATGAGTATATAATAATGAGCTCCTACCATAATATAATATCCTATTACACCCCAATGATCTTCTATAATGAGGCCAATTGTGGAGTTTGAACTTTGACTAAGATAGGATATGTACCAAACAAATATCATGTATTTTACTATGATTTAACTTTTAAGATTGTATTTATATTTTGATAATTACATTTTTATATATGATATGAATTTTAACTCTTTTGAGTTTATTTATGCATCCTCCATATGGATTCAAAAAACCAAACATGGGTGATAAAAATAACTATCACAAGAGAGATTACACTTGGTGGCTAAAGGAGATAACCAAAGGACCATGGTGTTTATTATTCTTAGACTTGCATGCTATAATTAAGTGTTATCATTATGGCTCCTTTGATAAGCACCCATTGGTGTAATTAAATGCAAAGACCTTGATGGATAAGGTGTTATCATTGTGGCTCCTCCTAGACAAAACTATCACATGGAAAGGGAAGAAGTCGAAGGGTGCCATCCCAATTAATAGGTTTATGATGGGGATTCACATCAACATGGTGCTCCTCAATATATTATATATTATTCATATCATCCACTTTGTCAATTTAGATTGGGTACCATTATTTTATATTATGCTATTTTATGACATCACTTTCACTCTCAATATAATCAGAAGCCTACGGATAAGGGAGTAAATTATCCATAAATATAGGCATCTTACACCCACTAGAGATTTATTCATGATGTCATATCTATTGGATGTGTTCATAATAACATGCTATAGAGACCTTAATGCATTGTGGTATCTGGCTACAGACTATGAGAAAAATAGGATTTGTAATCACTATCAGTTCATGCACATTTATTGCTATACCAGGCACATGGGAAGAATCTCTGAGGATGTTTATCCTTAGATTTGGAAAACTATTCATGGCTTGTTTATGCCTTAGATTGGGCATAATCTAGTTAAGAACCTAGATGGGAAATGATATTAATTCCTCTACCCAAATTTTACTATCATCATGGTATGGGGGAACAAGTTTGGCCCCCTATGTCTGTTAAGGTTTGTTCCAGACAAGTTAGCTGAAGAGGAGATTGCCTTCCAATTATGGAAGAGTATTAAAGAATATTTGACAAGGTAGAATAAATATTTATATTTTGGTCATCTAATCACCATTGGTAGGATGACATACATAATGAGAAAGCATCTTAGGGATGTATGTGGAAAATGTAGGATCTATACTTTTCGTACACCTCCACATAAAGACTGGGATTCACATGGGTGGATCTAGAAACACATCCATGGATTCAACATTCCATATAGTCATGAGCCTTATGACTATGATTTCATATTTTTGAATGCTAATTTATATGAGGAGGTGTTAGAGTGAGCACAAATTTTTGGATTGTAAGAGGATCATTTGAGGATGATTTAAGGTGAGCCTTCTATTTCTATCAGGGAGTTAGATAGTAAGAAGACCCTCTTTAAGGGGTGGTAGCATTTAGATTTTTGGAGAGGTGAATCCTCAGAGAAATCAAAGGATAAGGTTACCTCTTCCTCTTAGGGAATCCCTCTAAAGTTGAAATTGAAACCAGTAAAGAAGGATATTGGGCTACCTGAGCCTAGTGTAACTAGGGGAGTATATGAAGGAAACCCCATTAGTCTTGACTCTAATGAGGAAGAAAGAATACAAGACTATTTGGGTAGAAAATCTTGGAGAATCACCACCACTAGACTCCCCCACTCAAGTAAGGACCCCCTAGTTTACAAGAGGAAGCCTATGACTCCTAGGGGAAGTCCCACATTAGAGGCATCACAAGGCTTGTCCACTCAACCTCCATGTTTAGAACCTACCAAGGAAGACATGGTGATTATTAAAGACATTTAAGATTATTCTAATGAAGAAGTCAAGCTAGAAATATCCAAGGCTATGAGCCTCCAATCTGAGTTAGTGGAGCTCTCTCTTCAAGGTACCTAATCTTTTGCTAGTTTTCTTTTGTCTTTTATACACATTTTTTACTAGGATACCTCTGTAGAAGTCCTCACATCCATTCCTTCCATCTCCACTACTACTATTTCTCCTTCCATCTCCACTTCCATCCCATTCACCTCACCAATCCCTTCTGTTCCTACTAGCACCTCCATAGTTAGAGACCTCAAGAAAAATAAGGTGTCTAGGAAGGTGAAAATAGGTTTGGATACCTCCCAACTCCACATTAAATCCACCCAAATAACCTTTCCACTTTTAACTACCAATTCCATAAAGGATACCACTATGACAACCACTAGTAGGGGGAGGAAGGACAAGCCTCAAATAGTCACAATCCATCCACTCCCTCATTTTAGAGGGGTGGATTAGACTAAAATAATATGTCCTTCCCTTCTAGATGTCCTCACCAAGGCCTCCAAGAAGTATTAGAAAACCCAAGAGGAGATAGAAGAAGAGGTTGTTACCACAACCTCTGATGTATCCCAAATTGATATTCTTCCCTAAGCAGTAGATCTTAAGAGTAAGGTCTCTCAACTACTAAATTTTAAAATCACATAACTTCCATCTATTTTCATGTCATTTGATCCTCCAACATATAGCATATAAAGGGTCAAGAAGATAAAATTTTAAGATGACAACGGAACTCAAATCATCCTTAAAGAGAGGAAGGAGGTGTTCTCTCTTACTAAAAGGTAGAATAGACACCCAGGGCAACCCTTATTTGAAGAAAAACTAATAGACCTAGATCAGGTGTATAAGGATGTTATAGTTACCATCCATGAGGGCATATAGTTAGCTTGGAAAGAGCTAGAATTAGAGGTGAAATTGATAGAGAAGGAAGTGGAGTAGCTTAAAGAAAATGCCAAAATAGTACACATCCTAGCTAGTATTGAAGCTAAGGTCTAGGAGGTAGCTTCAAGATGTTATAATTTACTAGAATTTATGGAGTTTATGAGGGTTGAGATGGCACCTCATATGAACCAAGATAATCTATTATACAACTCTCTAAGAGATGATAGTGCCAAACTAAATATTTTAGTGGTCTACACAGGCAACTCACTCTATAGTCATCTCAAATTAATGACTATGTTTGAGGCATCTAATACCTTGAACCTAGTATCATTAGTTATGAAGAATCAAAAGATTAGTTACAAAATATCGAGACTTTAGTCCCCAAATACTAGGCACATGAGGCTCAGTTTCTTTATATTTTACATGAGCTAAAGTTATCAAAGGTGAAAGCCTCCACTGGTAAGCTGATTAGTATGCTCAATTTTGACAAACTTATCTAGAAGGTAGTGAATTAATTCAAATAGAGATTGCAAGTTTTTTCAATTGAGGAAATTGAATCAGATTTGAGCAAAGCTCAAAATAAGGTCATTAAATTTGATATCTTCAAGAATAAATTTCAAATAACCAAGGATGAGCATGTCAAGCTACTTGGATAGATGAAGAGAATTCATCAACCTTCACTATTAAATTTGGATATCATACAAAAATAAAATGGATCATCCCAAAAAGTCTATGATGATAATGAGGTGAATAAAAAGCAAGCTTCCAATAGTTCAACTCTAGCTTTAGTAGCCACGTTGACTTCCACTCTAAGCAAAATGCATGCAGTGCTTCAAATGAGCAAGCCTTTATAGGCTAAGTCTTATACATGTATAATTTTTTAATGGTCTAGTTATTTATAATTTTGAAAGGATAATTGTAAATAATTGATTTTTTATTTTTTGTACATGCATATTTTACATAATTTTGAAAAGTCAATTTATTTATTTTTAGCTTCTAGTTATCTCTTAAATGATTTTTATAACTAAATGTTCTAATCGACACTTGTAACCACTTTCATGAACTTGGAGGATGAGGAAACCCCTTCCCCAAGTCTATATATATAATTTTAACCCCACTTAGTTAAAGAGAGGTTCAAAAAAAATTTGAATATAGAGAAATAAGCAATTTTGATCATCAGTGAACTATCTTGAGTATTTTCTTTCCAATTCCATGTAATTAGTCATTATTTTTATGGTTGTATGATTTAATAAATTTTATAGATGCGAGTAGAATCTTGATTTTTTAATTAATATAATGATCTTAAGATGTGTAATAGCTATTAAAAGATAAGTAAATATATCAATAAAGTTAGTCAAGTGAATTGAATTATATTTTTGAATGTGTATTTATGCTTTCTTTGGTGTAGTTTTTTTTATGTGTGCAATAGCTACCCCAGATAATTCACTTTATCGATTCATAATCTCCTAATTAAGGGTGTGCAATAGCTTCCCTAAAATGAGAAACCTTTGTCTGAGGTGTGTGAACATACTACATCTTTGTTTTTTTAGACTTCCTAGTCATGTTTGATTGCATGTATGTTATTGTTGCTAGCAATAGACAGGTTTGAGAAAGAATAGGTCTATTAAAAAACCAACCAAGGATGTAATTACTAATAACCACAAAGTCTTGTTTTCTACCCTACCTTACCTTCCCTTTTGATTTTTTTATTAAGGTCTACCCACTTTAGATTAGAATCCATCCACCCATATAACTCACATAGAAATTCATTCTATTAGAAGGCCATGCCTCCATCCAAAAACCTTGTTAACAACTTGTTATTTTACCCATATTTGATGAATCAGTTGAAATATAATGCATACCTATAACTCATTCCCTAGATTAGAGTTTACCTCTATTGAGATCCTAAAATGTTAGAGGCTACATCATTCAATTGTAGTGTGCATGAAACCCAAATCAACAGATACAATGCCAGGTAAGCTTGAATCATAATCATATAAAATGGTATATGTGAATGAATACATGAAGATAGGCTATTAAAGTTTTATAATGAAATAACATGACTAATTCTAAGTGCAGGAAAACACTACTATCGACCATTGCTTTATCTTCAGGGGAAGACACTTACCTAAGGTTGGGAATAAAAGTAATAAAAAAATGGTGGGTATTTATGAGGAGGGATTTATGTAAGGTATTATAGTGTAACTCACAAACTAAAAAGATAATAGGCATAATTAAATGAATAATTTAAAATTTGGGATAAATTTTATGATCCCATATCTAAAACCTCCTTAGGTTTGTTTAGGCAAATATGATTCATAGCCATGTTGAATCTATAGGTTTTGAAGGCATTTTTTTATTTCTAGTTTTTTCATAAAATTGCCTATATACATAGTGAAATTATTCAACCTCAGTCACTCCCAATTACAACATGACATTAGGAGACACATGTTTTCATCTAGTTGTATCATGCATCTAAGTAACACCTATTATCACCTAGTTACATCATGTAGCTGGGTAGCACATGTTGCCACCCAATTACCCATGTAGTTGAATGGCATCTATGTCACCTAACTATATGATGCCACTAGGTGGTAATAGGTTCCACCTAGTTGCATGATGTAGTTAGATGATAGTAAATGCCACCTAACAACATAATATAATTGGGCAAGAATAGATTTTACTTGACTACATGTTGTAGTTGATTGACACTAAACATCACCTTTTTGTATTGCATGCATGACCAGTTACCACCAATCACATCTATTTATCACCTCCATTACACCAAGAGTCCATAAAAATCCCCATTTACCCTAATTTTAAAAATATTCACTTATTTTTTCCCATCTCACTCATTAGTTGTACTTTTAATGGATAAGAAAGCTAAGACATCGAAATGGATTCAATAAGGATAACATCCACAAACACAGGTATCATCCATAAATATATTTTCAAGAATTTATTGTGTCTTGACTTTCTCAGAATGGTGGAGTAGCCCAAAACATATGTTGATTGGATTGACACATGTAATTTTTGAGGCATCATCGACATGCCTCAATATGATACCGATGCAAACTTCCTCATATCTCTAATGGCTTGATATGATAGTAACAAGACTAGATTCCATGTGAGTATCAACACCAAATTAATTTCCTTTAGCACCTCTCTTTTGGATATCCATAATTTAACAAGCCTTCCACATAATAATCCAAACCTTATTACCATCAAAAGCCTCTTAATTAATGATGAAAAAAAAGTATTTGGAGTTTTTGTACAACTTCGACATCAACCCATATGTAAGTGCTAACTTTATTATTGATATTTATATTTTTTAATAATTTATTATTCCATGTTATTAATGTCCTAATTACATGTTTTTCACTTTCATTGTAGATAATCATCTTAGAAGTGGGATCTAAGTGGATAAAAATATCCAATCCATTTATGAAAGCCATTGTGCATTTATTCCAAGTTAGAATTGTTTTATAGGGAAGACTAGGGGACATTCCCTATTGGGTTATTTACTATATTGTTCATTCTCATGTGGGGTTAAAATATGATTGGTAAACCTATATATCAAGTAGGATTAGGATAGAGTTAAATTATGATTTTACCAATGAGATTTACACCATGTCATGATCAAATTTTATTTTGGAATTGTATTATGAGGCCTTATATGATCTATAAAATATAGCAATTCCAACTGCACTTCATGCAAAGATGACCAGTAATTTTTTGTCCCTCAATGAACAAGAAGTTAGCTTAGCCTTCAGATTAATCACCTAACTATTACTTTATAAATTTTTAAAATTTTACATTATAATATTTCTTGGCTTGTTATAGTTAATAATGCATCCATTTAGCACAAGAAGATAGGGAGCATCAAAAGGTCATCATGCCTTAAGGGTTCTGGTAATACTGAGTCAATGGAGTCATCATATAATTCATTAATAATTTCCAAATGCCCAAGGACTTCTTCAGTATCATCTCCCCTTGCAGGTTATCCTCCCAAATTTTAATGATTATTTAATTTTTTTATTATTTTATTAAAATTTAATTTCTCTTTTTATTTATTTATTTATTGCATTGGACTCTTGAGTTGTTGCCGTTGAAGACTCTTCTCAACAATATTTTCCATGTTTTTTACTTTACAACTATTGTTTTTTGAATTGAAGTTTATCCTATTAGATAATTTATTGACTACATAATTTCCTCTTTTTCAATTCAAACCATCACTCTCACTCTCACTTTGACACATAGAGTGGAAGAGACTATCTCCCCAACTACATGTAATAACTATTAAATTTTGAATTAGCATTAATTTATGTCTTTAAATCTACCATTTTCAATTAAGAAAAATCATTTTTCAAGTCACCTACATCTATGAGGATAAATATGTCACCACCCCTACCACCCATACAAATTAGGTGAATAGGAAATAATATCTCCATTCCTACACAAATCAAAAGAACCTTGTAATTTTAGGATCTAATTTCCCCAATTTTTCTATTGGTGGTATTTCTAATGCATACAGAGTTACATGTTTAAAGCATATTGATCTTGATAAAGAGTATTCTAGGATTAAAAGTGGGGCCCCGAATGGTAATGATTTTAATCCACATGATTTTATTCAAGTTTATATTGTTCCTACTAAAGAAGTGTATGCTTCCTCTTCCCCCACTGCCCCACCCACTACTAATAAGTTAAACATGTCTAATGATGCTATCACTTATTTTCCATTAGATAATTTAGTTTCAAAAAAATTAATTTCCAATCTTAAGGAGGGTGTTATCGATGATTTCAATGCTTTGAAATAATGGTAAATAAGGACAAAAGCATAGATAAAGGAAATTAATTTTCATTTTCACAATCACTCCCAAAGAGTGAATTTGTTTTCACTAATTCAAAATGAACCCTTAAATATTGATGCTTTATTCAATAAAGCTCAATCTAGTTTAATTTTAGTTAATAACGTTTACAATGACAATGTTTTGGGCATTATGATAAATAGGATGGAAAATTTGAATACAAAATCCCAGGCTTATTTCAGCAAATGGGAAAGAGATATAAACATTGTTATCATTTCCAAAGTAGTTAAGGAAAAAGCTTTGTAAGTGTTCATCATTTCTAGCATATATATTCTTGTTATTATATTTTTTATCTACTTATATTTCATTTTTCAATTTTAGGCAAAATATGAAAATTTGAAGAAAGAAACACTACTTAATATGCATTTTTAAAATGCACAAAAAAAGTATAACTTCAGCTATTGTATTCAAGTAAAATTTTGTGTTGTTAAATAAACATAATGACACATTAAATAAAATTATTAAAGAGTAAGGGATGGACCAAAAAAATTATTAAAGGAAAAAATAGATGCCGATCCAAGTCTACTTTTAGCAAAAAATGCAATGAATGAGGAAAGAGAAAATCTTGCAAATATAAATTTTACTACAAATGATCTTCTTAAGCAAGGAGTTTTCAAGGATGGCCCACAGGCAAGCAAGAGGAGATGGAGGTTTCAAAGGAGGTCAGTGTCACAGAACAAGTGGTTGTATGGTCTATTCTATAAAATTCATAGTTTGTTTCAAAAATAGTTTATAATGTTTAATATGACAAGGATATGCATTAAACACTTTATTATGTTTCAAATACTCTTATTTTATTTAATATAGTTTACCTGAGTTATATAATATATGACTTTTTTTATTCTATTGGTAAAACCATGATAGACTGCTATGTAAATTTAAGATCTTAAATATATTGTGGTCAACCTTAAATATTTTATAAAGATATAGTAGTGTATTATTTAATTAATACTTGGATGAATAATGATTTTATGAACTAAATAAACTAGATTTTATTCTATATTTTAACATTGAATGCATTTTTGTTTGGACTGTATATCTCATTTCACATTAAGGAATACCCAATTATATTATTGTGTGTTTTGCATCCTTTATTATGGAACTAAGGATATAAGTTCTTTTATTTATAATTATGGAGTCTATATGATTATAATATGTTGTCATCTAGTAATAACATCAGAGCTTTGTTTCCATTTATAAGATCACATTGATGGTAAATTATCTCTACACTTGATCTGGATGTGTGTAACATGAATTTCATTCCCACTTAGAATTTCAATATAAAAAGTGAACTCTAAATTAAGGCTACTACTTGTATAATACATCCATATTAATATGGCATGTCCAAATACATTAGTCTTATAAATTTTATTATCATGACTCTATGGCTTCTATGTTTAGTTTGTGATATGAATATAATTTTTATCATTAAGAATGAAAGAATATGCATGGATCTAATATTTTGGTTATTTATTATGTAGTTGAGTAACTCATGTGGTTCTATTGGTATCTAGATATATAATGCAACTAGGCTACACTTACTACCACCTAGTTTCATCATGTAGTCAGGTGATAATAGGTGTCACCAGGATGCATGGTGCAACTAGGTGACAATAGGTTCCCCTCGATTACATGGTGTCTAAAAGAGTCTTTAGGGTGATTTTTTAATGTTTATCAATGTTTATTATAATATAAGATATAATTTTAAAAATCTTATTGAAGTTATTGAAGCTCATACAAGTGGACTATGTATACAAAATTATAATAGGATAAAACATGAAGTGCTAAATCTTAGACTCTATATTAAAGAAGTCTTGCTACATTTATGATTGTCTTAAAGGTGTTTCATAATTTTTATATGAAATTAAAGACATCAGTTCTAATTGAGTTAGAATTAATCCAAGGAGAGTTTAACAAACTTGCAAGTAGTTTACATGCATGAAATAGTTTTAACAATTTGAACTAGCAAGAAAAAATCTATTAAGTCAATAATAAGGCTATCAATAGTTTTAATGAACTCAATATTTAAATATTTTAAAAAATCAAAAATAATATAAAATATTTTAGAAAATAATAATTGTTATACATATCAAATTAAAGCTCAGGGAGCGAAAATAATCCTTGAGAAACTTTCTCATCATAAGTGATATTTGCATCTACCATATCAATGGCATATTCAATTCCAGATTTACATCCTCTATATTGGTCACTATGTTCCTAATGTCTCTTATTTTATAAAAATAAATCCTTTTTTCTAGTGCTCTTTCATAAGGAAAATTGTCCACATAATAACACAAAACATACAGCCTTAAGCAAGTCTCTAGATTTGTACCCAATCTATTTCAAAGTTTTGACTTTATGAGGCATAATGCACTAAATACTTTCTCATCTTCCACAGAACCCAAAATCATTATTTGAAAAAAATCATATAATTTTAAATATTTACTAATACTTTCCTATAAGATGCTACTAGGATAAAGCTTTTTCAATAGCCATGTAATTGCACCATTTTTAGTTGGGTCACTTAGACACAAATTGATCCATCATTGTAAATATAAAATGTGTTGAATGAGACATCAATAAATTGTTGGGGATCAACCAACAATTTGATTACACTTATGAAAGCAATAAATGCAGAATTAAATCAGAATGATAAGTAAGTAGAATGAGATAAATAGCAAAGAACAAGAGATACAAGAAACCACCCTAAAAACTTGTATTAAACTCTTTACAGAAAGAATACAATTGAAGAAACTTCTTTCTTCCACACCTCTCTTAGATGTACAGATCTCTCTCTAGATCTCTTTCCCTCAAGAGCTCTCTCTCTCAAGTACAATCAACTCTAACAACCTGGAATGATTCACATATACAATTCTGTACTGTTCTTCAACATTCTCTTACACTACATTAAGCTAAGAAGATCTAGTCCTACATATAGAATTAGGAAACTTGAGCATGCATTTACAACCAACAGTTATGCCTCTTAAACAAGGGCTCTAAAACAGTCTTACTAAAGATAGAGACGTGGACTTAAGACTATGACTTAATCTCATCATGAAAACACTCATTTCTATCCATAGAAATAGGTTTCTAGACGCACAGGTAACTGACATCGGTTCCTACCTGCATGCCTATGATCGACGTCAGCCAATTCCTGTCGATGCCAGCATCTTCTAAACTGCTCCTGACCGACATCGGTCACTCCTGACCGATGCTGGTGACTGTGTGACTGCTACAACTTTACAAAATGCTCCTTGGTGAAGCTTTTAGGCTCCACACCTTAACAATCTCCCACTCAGAGATAAATAGGTACACCAGTACCTGTACAGCAACATCTTTTAGCTCCTCCATCTTCAACTCAATCATGAAGACCAATAGAAGTTGAATGAAGATTCAACTTCTCCTTTGTAACTAGCTTGGTTAATATATCTGCAAGATTCTTATCTGTATGGATCTTCTCCAGCTTCAACTCACCATCCTCCAATACCTATCTTATGAAGTGGTACCTAAGCTATATGTGCTTTGTTCTTGAATGAAAGGCTGAATTCTTAGCCAAATGAATTGCACTCTGACTATCACTGTATAATCTGCAACTCTCTTGCTCCATTCCAAGCTCTTCCATGAACCATGTCATCCATATCATCTCTTTACTAGCCTCTATGACTGCAATATACTCTAATTCTGTAGTTGACAAGGCAACAACCTTCTGCAACTTTGATATCCAGCTAACCTTCATTCCACCAACAATGAAAACATATCCTATGGTGCTCCTTCTTCCATCCAAATCACCTACCATATCTGAATCTACATAACCATGTAGAGAAGTATCTAAACCTCCATAGCACAAATGCCTACTATTGGTTCCTCTCATATATCTAAGGATCCACTGAACTGCTTTTCAGTGTTCCTTTCCTGGATTGGCCATATACTTACTTACAACTCCCACTGCTTGGGTAATATCCGGTCTAGTACACACCATTGCATACATTAAACTCCCTACTGTGGAAGAATATGGAACTCTACTCATGTACTCTACCTCATCATGTGAATTAGGACATTGTTCTTTACTCAATTAAAAATGTCCAGCTAAAGGTGTGCTTATCAGTTTTGCATCCTGCATATTAAACCGTTTCAACACCTTGTTCACATAATCCTCTTGAGAAAAAATCAACCTGTGATTTTTTTTGTCTCTCTTAATGCTCATGCCAAGGATTTTCTTTGCTACTCCCAAATCCTTCATGGCAAATGTGTGAGCTAATTTCACCTTAAGCTTAGAGATATCTTGCATGTGTGATCCTGCAACTAGCATATCATCTACATACAACAACAAAATAATATATCTACCATTATCCAATCTCTTAAAATACACACAATGGTCAGATTGACACCTACTATAGCCATGCTCAGTCATAAACCTGTTAAATCTCAAATACCACTGTCTAGGAGCTTGCTTGAGGCCATACAAGCTTTTCTTCAATCTACACACTAACTTCTCCTTACCTTTGACCTCAAATCCTTCCAGCTGTTCCATACATATTTCTTCATCCAAATCTCCATGAAGAAATGTTGTCTTAACATCTAGCTACTCAAGATGCAAATCCTTAATAGCAACTAAAGACAATACAGTCCGTATAGAAGTCATTTTAACAATAGGAGAAAAAAACTCACCAAAATCAATACCTAGTTTTTGTGCAAATCCTTTCACTACCAACCTGGCCTTATATCTCATCTGTCCGTTCTCACCTTCCTTCAATTTATAGGTCCATCTGTTCTTTAGTGTCCTCTTACCAGCTGTCAACTCAACCAAATCCCATGTTTGGTTCTCTCTCAAGGACTCCATTTCCTCAACCATGCCATGCTCCCACTAATTTTTGGACTCCACCTGTATTACTTCTTGAAAACTCTCTGGTTCTCCACCATAAGTAATCAATAAATAGAATAATGAAGGGGAATATCGAATTGGAGGTTTACTTACCCTTTTTGACCTCCTGATGGGTGTCTGAGACTCATCCACAACACGCTATCTACCCAAATTCTCTGACAGTGATCGACCTCGATCACTTCCATGCCTGTTACTGGCCGACGTCGATTCTTCCTGACCGATGTTGATTCCTGCCTGACCAATGCTGGTCACTGTCTGACTGACATCAATTTTTGTCCTGTCAACGTCGGTTCCCGCTTGGCCAACGTCAGTCTCTGTGTTTTCCTATTTGTGATTAAATTTTCCTGAGAGCTCATTTTGGACTGTCACTTGGTCCAATTCTCCATTGCTCTACCCAGATTGATTTGGCTTCTTTAGCTGATCATTATACATCACTTTTTCATTGAAAACAACATCATGGCTCCTAATTATTTTGTTAGTTCCTAGATTCCAAAATCTAAAACTGAAATCGTCAGAGCCATAGCCAATAAATGTGCACCTCATAGACTTAGCATCCAGCTTCTTTCTATTTTCCTTATCAATGTGCACAAAGGCTTCACAACCAAAAACTTTGAGAAATGAGAGATCTACCTTTTTACCTATCCATGCCTCTTCTAGAATTCCACCATCCAGAGCTATAGAGGGTCCTCTATTAATCAGGTACACTATAGTATCAACAACTTCTACCCAAAACTCTAAGGGCAAACCAGCATGCAATCTCATACACCTTGCACGCTCCATGATTGTTCTGTTCATCCTTTCAGCAACTCCATTTTGCTAAGGTGTCCTTGGAACCATCCTTTCCCTATAGATTCCATGCATATAACAATACTAGTTGAACTTATAGCTGTAGATTTCACCACCATTGTTAGATCTCAGGCACTTTAATCTTCTGCCTGTTTCATTCTCAACCATAGCTTTCCAAATCTTAAAAGTCTCAAATATATCAGATTTCTTCTTAATACAATAGACCCATACCTTTCTTGTAGTATCATCTATGAATGAAACATAGTACTGTGATCCTCCAATAGAAGTAATCTGAGCCAATCCCCACACGTCTATGTGAACAAGCTGCAACTTATGCTTCTTCTTTGTTGACCCAGTCTTAAGAAAACTCACTCTCTTCTATTTTTCAAAAACACAGTGCTCACAAAAATCCAGATCTATGCTTTTCAAATCTGAAAGCTTACCTTTAGACTTAAGAATTGACATTCCCTTCTCACTCATGTGGCCAAGCCTTGAGTGCCACAATTTTGCATCTACATCTAAAGTAGATAATATAGAAAGAGAATTGTTAGTAACACAATTACATAAATAAAGAGTACCTACTCTCTTACCTCTGGCCATTACAAGTGCACCCTTGGTCACCTTCCAAGATTCAGCTATGAGAGTTACTGTACAACCCTCATCCCCTAACTTTCCTGCAGAAATCAAATTCCTTTTCAAGCTAGGAACATGCATAACATCTCTCAACACCCATGTGTTTCCATTCTAAATTTTCAGTTGCACTTTACTTTTGCCAATAATTTTATAGGGCTCATCATCCCCTAAATACACTATTCCAAAATCTCCATGGATATAGTCACTAAAATATTCTCTATTAGGGGTAGCATGAAAAGATGCACCAGAATCTAACACCCAAGATTTTATATTATTATTTAAAGAGAATATTAAAGCATCTTGTGTAATACCTACAACCTTTGCTTCTTCCTTTCCTTCATGTTGATTGTCCTCTTTAGGCTTTGACCAATAATCTTTGCTTATGTACCCTATCTTTCCACAATTTTAGCATTGTGGCTTCTTGCCATTTCTAGATTTGGATGTACTTCTCACCTTTGACTTAGACCTTGATCTCCCTTTCTTTCCCTTCTCTTTTTGCCTTCCTCTACTCTCAAAACTTAAAGCATTACCTGATGTTTCTTCTGTGCTTTTCCTGTGAATTTCCTCATTCAAGATTACACTAACAACATCATCTATTTTTAAAATATTTAAAGCAGATGCAGTATTACTAACTGCCATTACTAAGCTATGCCAGCTTTTAGGCAAAGAACATAATATTAAAAGAGCTTTAATTTCATCATCAAACACAATATTGACTAAACTTAATTGATTTACAATTCCATGGAAATCATTCAGATGATTAGATACAGATCCACCTTCCTGCATACGCAAATTAAATAACTGCTTCATAAGATATACCTTATTAGAAGCTAAGGGTTTTTCATACAAATTTGCTAAAGTAGTCATTAACTCTACCATAGACTTTGCCTATGATAAATTAGATATCACAGTAGATGCTAGACTCAGTCTTATAGACCCCATAGCCTTTCTATCAAGAACTTCCCATTCTTCATCATCCATGTCTGTGGGCTTCTTTGCAATCCCACCTAACGGTAAGTATAAATCTTTTTGATACAGATAATCCTCTATCTACATTCTCCAATGTTGATAGTTTTTTCCATTAAACTTCTCCATTCTCAATTTACTTTCTTTTGCCATTGCTTCTCCCACTTAAATAGAAATCCCTGCAAAAACCCCTATGAGTAACCTGTAATCAATACACACTACACAGATCTGAACCACCTATTAATGAACCTGAGCTCTGATACCACTTATTGGGGATCAAACTCTGAACCTACAACCAAGGCTCTGATACCACTTGTTGGGGATCAACCAACAATTTGATTACACTTATGAAAGCAATAAACATGGAATCAAATTAGAATGATAAGTAACTAGAATGAGATAAATAGCAAAGAACAAGAGATACAAGAAACCACCCTGAAAACCTGTATTAAACTCTTTACAAAAGGAATACAATTGAAGAAACTTCTTTCTTCCACACCTCTCTCAAATGTACATATCTCTCTCTAGATCTCTTTACCTCAAGAAAAGGAGCTCTCTCTCTCAAGTACAATCAACTCCAACAACCTAGAATGATTCACATATACAATTATGTATTGTTCTTCAACATTCTCTTACACTACATTAAGCTAAGAAGATCTAGTCCTACATATAGAATTAGGAAACTTGAGCATGCATTTACAACCAATAGTTATGCCTCTTAAACAAGGGCTCTAAAATAGTTTTACTAAAGATAGAGACATGGACTTAAGACTATGACTTAATCTCATCATGCAAACACTCAGTTCTGTCCACGAAAATGGGTTTTTGGACGCACAGGTAACCGACATCAGTTCTTGCCTGCTTGCTTGTGACCGACGTCAGCTGATTCCTACTGATGCCAGCGTCTTCTGAACCACTCTTGACCGACATTGGTCGCTCCTGACCGATGCCGGTGACTGCTGCAACTTTGCAAAACGTTCCTTGGTGAAGCTTTTAGGCTCCACACCTTAACATAAATATTTTTGAAAAATACCTTTAATTTCAAATCCATTCACCTTTATATATTTACATAAATGCTTAGGAAAGGAACACATGTATTTATGAAATAAATTACTAATTTGTTGTTGATTGTTAACACTATTAAAAAAATGGGATTTATAACTCCCATGCCCTCCAAAAACTCATCCCTTTGAAAATGTTCTTTGAACTCATCAAATAAGCTTTACAAGATTCTAATTAATTTTCTTTGCATTTTAGATATAACATAATCATAAAGAAGATGTTTTATAGGTACATCTTCAATTTCATCTCCCACAACTTCAAGTCTTCTATAAAAAGTGTGCATTGGGATCTCTTTTTCATTTACATTGACATAAAGATGATCATTGATATTAAATTTCAAATAACTTTTAGGATTCTTAAAATCTATCAAAATTTTCCAAGTTCTAAAAATAGGTTTGTGAAAGATTTCATTTGATGTGTATAATATATCTAAAGATTGACACACTCATTTTCTCAAACGTATGAAATCAAATATATATATAGATTTATCCAAGGTATTTTTCATTAAACAGTTGATTTCCTTTACATTAGTAGAATATTGCATAGTGTCAGTAATGTTTCCAAAATTTTTAAATAGTATAATAAATCTTTTGCTTTGTCAACTTCCCTATGGTATTTATACATAAAACCTTATAAAGATGGATATTCCTAAAAAATTCTACATGCAGGTTCATACATGGAAATACATCTTGTATCAACATCTTTCAGTAATTTATTTACCATCAGTCACCCCAATTTTAAATATATGTAACTCAAAAAATCTTTTTAGGATGTTTGACATATAATCATGTAAGTTACAAATGAGCTCTTCTACTTTTTTAACATTATCAAATGTGCTAATAATTTTGTATAAAGATTCATCTTATGAGCCATGTAATGAATCAAAAGCATAAATAAGGCAAAAAAAATTAAATTCAAACACAAAGACCACTTCTTTTCCCCTACTTTACTGATGCACCATTAGTGCTAACACACACCAACTTCATAGCTATTACATAATCATCCATCTCAGATTTATCTTTGAAATTAAATACAACTAATTTATTAAGGTTTTTTACTTTACAATTTTCTACCATTTTATGAACAACTAATAGATGAGTTTGCCTTGAATAATTTTCAAATGTATAAACATGCATGCAAACCCATGATGTGTTGTCAACTATAGTGACCTCATCAATGTATAGAGAGATAAATAGTGATTTATTAAATTTTTCTTTCAAATCTTTCTTCTTAACCATTACTAGATATTTTTCCATTTCCCAAGCACTATTATCAAACCAATGGGATTGTGGAATATCAAGAAACTCATTATGTTGAAACAAAATATTATAATGTAAAAAATTATACATATGTCTGACATTTTTAAAAATGTGGTAAATAGTAGAAAACTATACATATTTGGCCTTTAGATTAGATTGCATAACTTTTTCAAATTGAGCTTTGATTATTCCTCCTTTCTCAACAATATGTTTTTGTCATTTTTGATCATTTTCATAATCATGTGCATATCTTACATGTATGCATTCTTCATTTTTTCATCTATGTGTTCTTGTTATTAATCCATCTAGGTGCTTCACAGATACTTATATTTTTCCACAATGTTTCTCAATTGTGTCAAACTTAAGTTGCATTCTATGTTCTTTTCTAAGTTTCCAACTACATATTGTACATCTACATTATGTTGGAGTATCATTAAAAAATGTAATTCTATAGGTTCTATAAAGGGATATTTTATTGCCCAATCAACCTAAAAATACCTTCCACTTGTCCATGTACTTATCTTCCTCCTTTGATATTTCTTAGTGAAATTATCAACTGAATTTAGTGTTTGATAATAAATATAAATCTCTTCTGGTAGATGAATTTATTCACCATTGTCATCTAGAGCTAGAGGAATATATTCTAGGGGTGGTATGTCATCTATAAAATCTTGAGGTGATGAGATGTTATTATGATTAATTATTTCTAATGAAATATAATTATTATTAGTGGGGATTTATTTATGTATGTATAAGGGTTTTGATATTATTCCAAAATTAAAAAGACAATTCTATTTTTTTAAATAGTTAATAAGTACCTATATTTTGAGTGCATGCTAACTGCATGGTCATCTTTCCTAGGTTTATATAATAATATAATATGCTATATTTTCTTGATAAGGAGGTAAAAAAAGAGACTTGAAAACCCATGTGAACATATGTACTATATATAAGTCAAATTAGATGGCTACCCATGGAATTATCATAAATGATTGGTGAGCTAACCCATAAAAAAATTTAAACACCTAATTTTTAGGTGACTGGGTCCTATGCACTAGTCCTCCAAAATAACCAAATAAAATTTACAAAAAAATAAATATTCATGAATTAAAAAATATTTTACAATAAAATTTACCCTATAAAAAGGTACATAAACATGATAAACATGAACCAAAGACTCAAAAATATTTTAGTGTTGATTGAATAAGAAGATGGGTGTTATGAGGAAATTTTGGGTCTAATCTATTGTATTACAATAAAAACTCATAATATAAAATACAAATGATGTAAAATAATAAAAAATACAAAAGGAATAAAGATAATAACCAAGACCAATGTGTAAATAACTTGGAGGTGTGTAAAGAATAGAAGCTAGTATTTTTTAGAATAGAAAGAAGTCTTAAGTAAAAACCTGTAATGAATTTTAGGTCCATAATATATATAAAACTAACTATAAGAATGTAATTAATATGTACTAAAAATGGGAGATGTTGCATGAGTGCAAAAAAAATAAAAAGCTAGAAGCCCTAACCTTCATAGCAGGGCTCAGTCATCGACACTCGAAGGTTGGTCAATGGATTTTAGAAGAGGATATTTGCATGACAAAAAAATTTATTAGTTTTTAATGGATAATGGAGTAAAGGAGGTAAAAACACAAAAGTAAAGAGAGACTTGGCAAGCTTTGAAAGGTTTGGAAAAGTGTTTTAATTTTTATTAAAATGAAAACCTGTGTGATGGGATGAACCTAAAATCACTAAGTTATAGATCTAAAGATCCTAAGGAGGAAAATTTGGTTATTATTTTTTAAGGTTCTATTAATCTAAAAACACAAGTCCTAGAAGGTTTTAAGATTGATAAAGATAAGGAGTTCATTTGGGAGTCTAAAAATCATGCGTAAGTTAGCTCTCACATGGACAAAAGAGTGCTTGTAGGAAAATTCACTAAGAAATGGCCAACCATTGACAAAGTTGAAACCTGGGTAGAATTTAATTATGTTAGGGATATTTAAATCAAAATCCTACTAAAGGGTTTCTTCATTACCATTTTTCCCTAATAGAGAGCTTAAAGATCAGGTTTTTAACAAACCCTTTTGTGCCTTACATGGAACCAGTATTTAGCTCCAACATTGGAAGACCAATTTTGATGTGCTTTTAGCTCAACTAGCTAGTTGTCCTATCTAGGTCAAATTTTATGGTCTCTCTATTGAATACTAAAGTTTTGAATGCCTATCATCTTTGGGAAATATGATTGGTTCTTTTTTGGAATTACATCTTACTACTAAGGAAGGTTGTTTGGATTCCTATTCAAGGATTAGGGTTTTGATAGATCTAAATGATGTTATCCCAAAAAATATTTTAACTAAATCTCAAGGGTAGTTTTTGAATCAATCAGTTGATTTTGAAAATCTCACGTTCTAATATTTCAAATGCAGAGGTACTTGACATACCTAGAAATTATGTAAGAAAAATGGAATAGTTGCTAGGATTTTTAAAGAAAATATCCACAAGATTTAGAAACCAATTACTACATCTTTTATAGCTTTCCATATTTGTAATTCTAGGAATTTTTAGTCTAATCAAGCAAGGAATTTGGTGGATAAGAAAGGGAAGAAGCAAATTCTAGAGGATCATTTCAACAAAGGATTTAATCTATATTTGGGGACCTAGGATAGTGAAATTCTAAATCTTTCATATATCTCTCATGTAAATCAAAATCCTTCTAAAAATATTAGTGTTAAAATTTTAGAGACAGAGGCCTTGTTAGACAAATTAGGGAAAATTGATGAAATTTCCCCTAATACAATGATTAAAGGGTGTGATTTTATTTTAGAGCAGTCACAAACTATCAAAAATATCATCCAACACTCTAAGCTTAGCTTGGAGGTAAATAATGTCAACTCAAAAGATGACCAAAATCTAAGAGAAGATAATCATATGATTGAGACCCTAAATAGTGATTTATAAATTGAGGAGTATGATTCAGAAGAAGAGTTGAATTCTAGATAATTCTTGTTTATTTCTCAAACTCAAAGTGTAATTCAAAAACTAAATTGTGGAAAACCTAAAAAAAGGGACAAAAACTATCCAGGAACTTGTTGCAAGGGAACTCCTTATTGGTAAGCAAGGCACTATTTATAAATACTTTAGACCTAAGAAGTGGGAACTGTAATTCTTCCCTCAGGTTTCATGAATATATATCATGTAATGTTAGGGGTCTCAATTCCCTTAAAAAATACATTTGGTTAAGCATCTAGTCTTAGTTAAAAACCTTGATGTATTATTGATTCAAGAAACCAAGTTAAATCTAGAGGATACCTCAATTTTGATGTGACTCAATTAGAAATGTTGGAAAAGTTCCTTTTTAGAATTTGATGGGGCTTCAAGAGGTTTTAAAATTGTTTGGGTTCCATACAAATTCCAAGTGGATATTATATAAATGGGTAACCACTAGAAATTTTGAAAAATCACTTATTCTAGGACAGACTTGAGTTTCTTTCTCTATAATTTTTATGGGCCTAATGATTCAAATAGTAAATATATTCTCTAGATCTAATTGACTAATCTTTTTTCATTCTTTGATAATTCTAAAATTGTAATGGGTAGGGATTCCAATGCCATTTTACCTCCTTCAAAAAAACAAGGTGGAAAAAGCATAAGAACTCCAGGTAATCTTGATTTTATCTAGTTCATTTCAAATATTGAATTCTTAGATATTCCTCCCAAATAAGGAATTTTCACCTAGAGTAAAAAAATATGTGGTGATAAAAATATCTTGGAATGACTTGATAGATTTTTAGTCTCAAAAAATTGGATGTCTCAAAGCTGGACTTCTAAAAGTTGCATCATCTCCTTTGTTGGGTCTGATCATTTGACTATTGATCTAAGTGTCAATATTGACCATACACCCTTATTTTGTCCTTTCAAATTTGATAAAATGTGTCTCATGAATCAATCTCTTCTAGGACTTGGAGGTATGGTGGAAAAATTATCACATTCAGTCATGTTCAAAATGGCAAAAAAGAATCAATATATCAAGGGTTGTCTTTAACAGTGGAACATTAATTGTTTCAAAAATATTTTCCAAGAAAAAATTAGAGTTGAAGTTGAAATAGAAAACCTCAATCTAACTATTTACAAATTTGGATTGGATCAAATTTCATATGGTAATGAAAATTCATTATTTGTAGAATATGAGGAATTGCTCTAAAGGGAGGAGATTTTTTGGAAACAAAAATCTAGAATAAACTAGTTAAAAGAGGGAGATAGAAATTAGGATTTCTTTCACAATTCAGTTAACATCAGGCATAATTTTTCCACCATTTCAAAAATTTGATCCTCTATTAGTAACATATTGGTCACTCAATAAAAAATTAGGAATGAGGTTGTCAATTTTTTAGTGATCTTTTTAATAGTGTTAAAGCCTCAGATCTTGAAACTCAGAATCATAACCTAAGTTTCATCCTTCAGCTAGTCTCCCCTAAGCAGAATGTGATATTAATGGCTCCCTTCACCTTGGAGGAAATTTTAACTATGGTATTTGATATGGAAAACTTTAAAGTGCCTAGGCTAGATGGTTTTCCAGTGGACTTTTTTTAGACATTCTAGGATTTGGTGGGGGATGAAGTGATACAAATGGTGGAAGAATCTAGAAGGAGGAATAAAATTTTACCAAACCTCAATGTCACTTTTATCTCACTATTTCCAAAAGGGGACACACAATAAAGTTTTAGTGATTTTAGGCCTATCTCTTTTTGTAATACAGTCTATAAAATCATCTCTAAAGTAATGGCTACAAAGCTTAGGCAGATACTTGATTTTTTAATTTTAGAGGTGCAGGCTAGGTTTGTCATTAGAAGAAAAATTCAAGGAGTTATCATCACCCATGAAATTATTTTTTCCCTATCTGTTACTCACCAAAAGGTTATGATGCTCAGATTTGACATTAGTAAAGAATATGACAATGTTAACTAGTACTTCTTGATTAAAATTTTGTAAAAATTTGGGTTTGATAAAAGATGGTTTAATTGGGTTTTTAGGTGCATTTCTAGCCCCAAATACTCTATCTTAGTTAATGGAAGTCTGACATGATTCTTTGAAACTTCTAGGTGCATTAGATAAGGCGATCCCATCCCTCACTTTCTTTTTATTTTATTGGTAGGGGCATTATAAAATTCACTAAGGAAACTTCCTTGTTCCATGGCATTCAAGCCACTAAAGGTATTGAAAATATTACCCCATAAACAATTTTTAAATTATACTTTCCATTTTGTCTAAGCTTTGGTGGGTGAAGCTCAAATTTTCAAAGTTATTTTGAATAGCTTTGAGGCAGTGTCCAATCAAATGGTCAACACTAGAAAGTCTAAAAATTTATTCATAATTTCTTCAAAACAAGAACTATAGGTTATTTCTTTAATATTGGGCTTTAAATTTGGTAATTTTCCTTATAAATATCTAGGTGTTCCTCTTTTTTGGGGGGATGATAAAAATAGTTTATTGGGATGGATTGGTTAACTTTTTAAATCTTGACTAACTTCTTGGAAAGGCTATTGGTTGACACTGGTTGGATGAATCACACTCATTAAATTGCTATTGATATCCCTTCCTATTTATTGTCTTTTATTGCTTTGACCTCCTTGTCATATTATCAAGCAACTCAATCAGACCATGAAATATTTTTTATGGCAAGGATCATAGAATAAAAATAAAATCCCATTATTGAAATGGGAAAGGGTATGCAATATTAAGAAAATGGGAAGAGCTAGAGTCAAGAATTTGATCCTTCAAAATAAATCTCTTGGGGCTAAGTTGGTTTAGGGAATGATATCCAAACCCAAATCCCTTTGGTCTAGATTTTTGTGAAGTAAATATTTGGTATTAGACAACCGCTAGAGTATGATTTCTATTACTAACCCCCCAAAGGGTCACACTTTTGGAATTTTTTATTGAATTATAGATCTATAATTATGGATCACATATCTTGGACAATCAACTATGGAATAACCACCAAATTTTAAGAGGACTTTTGGAATGGCCACAAGCCAATTACTAAGTTACCTTATGTGGTTGAAGTCATGTGTATTTTATCAATAACTTGGGGCACTCTAGTTGATAACTATGTATAACTTTAATAGACTAATGGTTTGTCTTATTGGGGATAGAAAAGCTTAGAATCTTTGGACATCGCACTAGAGCAATGCTCAAGATTGGCTAAATGTTTAAAGAATGGGAAAATCTTCCTAAATGATAAGAAAGACACTCTACATTAGAGTAGTGCCAAATATGGAGTTTACATAGTCAATCTTAGTTACCAGATGGAGGATGTTACAGATGATATGATGTCCTGGGTAATATTTATTTGTTAGGACAAGATCAAGATTCAAAAATTTAGGTCTTTGCATGGATTGTTATTCAAAATCACATTTTGACTCAAGACGAGCTAAATAAAATTGGTTTTTTTGGCTTGTCATAGTGTTGCCTTTGTAAAAATAATAAAGAAATTGTAAATCATATTTTATATGACTACCCATTTGCAACATGGTGTTGGGCTTGGTTATGTTATAAAATAGAATAGTCTTGGGCCTGGCCACCTTCCTTGAACACTACATTTTAATCTTAGCTAATCAGTGACTGTAAAAACTCTCTTTTTGGCCTTTGACACATTAACCCTACCATCCTTGTCTGGACTCTTTAGAAGGAAAGAAACTAATGTATTTTTTAAGTCAAATAATCCCTTGATGTAATTATAAAAGACCTCAAGGTGTCAATTTTGGAAGTAATTTCATCTCAAGTCAAAAGGAGAAATGATTTTATTTTAATTTGGGACATGATAATGATTGAAAAATGGAGACTTATTTCCCTTCCACCAGTTAATGGGTCAATAATAATTTCTAGTAAAAATTTAATAAATGATAATATCTCTTGGATTTTTCCACATTTAGGGTGGTTCAAGTTGACTTTTGATGGCACTTCCAAAAGAAATATAGGTGCATTTGGGGTTGGTTGTATCATTTTAGATTGTAGTGGATCCTTGATCAAGGCAATGTCCAAGAAACTTGTAGATGGTACTCACAATGAAGTAGAATCATAGGCTTTAGTTACTATGATTGAGCTTTCCATTTAGTGCAATATCAAAAAGCTTATCATTGAAGGGGATTTCTAGAGTATAATTTCTATGATTCATAAAAAAGTTGTGAAATATTGGAAACTTAAAAATATTTTGTCTAGTGTTTGGAGAAGGTTGAATAATTTTGCTTCTCTATAATCTAAACACTACTATCGAGAAGCTAATGTTGATGCCAATTTTTTGGCCAATTATGGCATTTACCAACTTGAAACGAGTAGAATGGAAAATCTACTAATACTTGGGAAGATTTTATATCCTTAGAATTCATTCATATGTATTTTTAATTTATATCTTATTTTAATTTGTTTTATTTTTTAAAAAATAAATAACAAAATCAAAAAAAGGGGAAGTCTTGGCTATTTAGAAATCTCTATTTTCTATTAAGATATTTTCTATATTTTGTCTAAAAATTTATTGGTTGGGATAAATATTTTTCTAAACTTTTTTCCTTGATCATTTTTAATAATTATCTTCATGAAGCAGCTTCCACTATTATTGCCAATATTTCCAACTCATTGGTTTTTTTTACGGTGCTCTTGTGACATGCATTTCTTGCATACATTCAATGATGGAACCTAATTGCATTAATTTAAAATTATTTGTCATTATTTCCTTGTGAATAATGGTGTAATTTAGTATTTTGTAATTTTCATTGAGCTACGAGTTTTTTTCATAGTGACTTTGGTTTTCACCATGGATCATGGGGTCGACTTGCCCTAGCTACTCCAGTAGTCTATGGTGGCACCATTATTCAGGAGATGGATTTTGATGGAGGGATATTTTTTAAATAAATAATAATGATAAGGGTTAAATAATTTTCTCAAATTATCTATTCAATTCCATTCAACAATCCATGATGCATATACAAGGGATCAATGCATAAACAATCAACTATGCAAGCAAAACATAAGAGAACACAAAGGTTATGTGGGGAACCCTATTATGGAATAAAACCCATTGAACCATGCACATGGAATACATTCCTATAATTAAAATATTTAAAATTTATCAAATCACCCACTTTATAAGGAGCTCTAACCCCTTTCTAGTTGAGCACCAACCTAACTAGTCTTCTACAAGCTCAATCTTTGTAAGGAGGCTCCAACCCCCTTAGGTAACTTAGAACCAAGTAAGTCACATATAATTTTTGGTCACCTCATAATGTATTTTTATAACCCAACTATATATTAAAACCTTTTCATGCACTCATTACCCTTCAATCTCTCTCCACCAGCTTCTTATGTCCTCTTGCTCAATTAGCCCTCTCTTTGGCAATATTAGGTCAATTAACCTTGTTCAATACCTAAAAAAACATAGTTATATAGTAATAAGTAAGTATTCTATAGTTTTTTTTCACCTCATAATTTATTTTTATAACCCAACTATTTATTAAAACCTTTTCATGCACTCCTTACCCTTCAATCTCTCACCACCAGCTTCTTATGTCCTCTTGCTCAATTAGCCCTCTCTTTGGCAATATTAGGTCAATTAACCTTGTTCAATACCTCAAAAAACATAGTTATATATTAATAACATATTTATATCATTCTTATTATGATATCCAATCTCTTAACCTATTCAAAAAACTCAATATCCTTTTCTCAATAGCTCAATTATTTTAAAAAGTCAAAATAGACTTATTAGGCCTTGCCTTTATAGTTAGTTCTTTATTTCACTCATCTTGGTTGGATGATATATTTAACACTCTTTTATTAGGATTTAAATATATCACTATACATTTTTAATTAGGGAAACAACCCATATATTAGTCTATCATAGTCCATAAGGACCAAATCCACCATTGGGCCTAATGGAGACCTAATGTAATTAGGTATATCCTATCAACATGTTACCACTTAGACCTTTAGGGAAAATTATTTCCTAATAAAATGGATGAAAAATTTATTAAAATAATAAAATATACCCCTAATAATTTCACCTTGGGTCCCCAACTCCATTTATCCCATTTCATGACTTGGACCTACCAATTAGGTCTCCTCGCCAATAGGCCTTCTCACTGCCTAGAAGTCTATCTTGAATTTTGAACTAAATACACAAAATTATCACATAAAACATGCATAAAATAACATTAATATATTAATCATTACTTATAAAACTACTCAATAATATTTTTTGTCCACCACATAGTCAAAAAGGCTTCAAGAACACTCTTGTAGGTGACTTCAGAAACATAAATTCTATCAAAACACAATCATAATCACTTGAATTTCCAAGCTTGATCAGAGACTTTAAATTATAATAAATTCATTAAAATTATATTATTATTCCTTTATAACACATTTTATAACTTTTTATAAAGCATATTAGTGAAAATAGACTCAGACAAATCTTTTTCATACACACAAAAAAGTTTTATGTAGGACATAAAACACAGTCAAGCAAATCAACTTGTGAAACACCTATGGGGATGCTTTTTATGATATTAAAATGGATTTTTTTTATCCCTAATCATAATTATAAAATATTTTTATAGATATATTTCATGGTCATTTACCCAAATTGGTCTTACAAACCAATCTCGCTATGTTACTCTACACAAACTCCACTATGTTACACATGTCAATTTGATGACAACATTTTTCTTGATTATAAGCATCATAAAAACTTTAAAAAAAATTAACTAAGATGTATATGTCTCTAATTATTACCCCATTTATTTTAATCCATCCTTAATCCTTTAAAACTAATCCCTAAACTCATATTCACTCTCACCTAGTTTTCTCACTATTCTACTCATTAGGCCAATTTAGTGATATGGTACCTTCCATGACAAATTTTTCATAATTTTAGTTTTCAACATACTCAATAAAATTAATGAGAATATAATATGAGTTTTTAACATCATCCTCCATTCACTTTTAGGCTTTGACCTAGTCAATCCTACCTATAGCATCAAAAACCCTAAAAACAAGGGTTTTCCTATAGCTTATATTCATTGTCAAGACCAACCTGATCCACCTAGGTAGATTTTGAATATTCCTTTATATTTTCCAAAAAATAAACTATATCAATTTTACCATTATGAGCCAAAACCTATTTTATCTTTCCTATTGGGTTTGTGTAAGGGTTGTAGGAGGGTTTTAACTACCTTACCCTCTTAGTAATCAGTCATAAAGGATTGCCCCTCAATCCTAAATCTAATTACAAGGATTTAAATATAGGGACATTCACCAACTACCATGAATTACTCAAGATCTCATTTAAATGTTTCACATTCCAATGATCATGAGAAACTTATTCTTGGGTCTACAACCCTCAATTCTATGCACACAATTAATGTTTTCATCAAAAATATTAATTTATCTTATAGGTTATGACTTAAAAATTTGTCAACATTATTTACATGACATCTCAAACCTATGTAGCTACACTCATGGGATTTTTACTTCTTATAAAATATCTTGACCCCTCAATAGGCCACTATAGGTTACTTTGTGCATTTAGGCCTTACACTACCAAACATATTTTGAGAATGTTCATGTATTGAAACATCTTGAATTGAATTCAAAATTATATCCTCATGCCATACAATATCAAAATATGTTCTCATATTACCAAATTTTCTCACATAGGTTTCCAATGGCTCAACTCACATGCTCCTAGTCCTATGTTTTCATAAAAAATATTACTTTCTCCCATAGAATATGAATTCAAACTTTGTCAACATGATTCACATGACCTCCTAAACCTATTTAACTAAAATCATGGGCTCTGACATTCTTGTAAAATATATTTACCTCTTAATAGGCCACCATAGGTTACTTTATGCATTTAGGCCTTCCACTACCATGAATATTTTGAGAATGTTCATGTCTTGAAACATCCTAAACTGACTTTAACATTATATCCTCATGTCATACAATATCACAACATGTTCTCATACTACCACCTTTTCTCACATAGGTCTCTAATGGCGCAACTCACATGCTCCCAGGCCTATCTTATTAAGGCATCAAGCCTATAACTTTTCATTAGGTCACTATGCATATTAGGTTTAGAATCACCAGTTATGTTTGGTATTTGAAAACATTTAGAAACCTTTTATACAAATCCCAAGAATCTAGGTAACATGTCATAAGCACTCATGCCATGCTCTCAAGCTTCCATCCATTTCCATGTTCAAGGAACACGTCAATCAACCAAACTTGTTATGCACCTACACCATATCACACTTCAAACTCGATTCTCAATAGACTTATAAGCTTTGTCTTGGTCTCATCACAATCTTGTATCAGGACCTTAGAAGGTATTGTTGACCCATGTGCTTACTTTCTATGCTTTATAGAACTTAGAGCTCAAACAAGATACTTCCTTTGTATTTGAACATGATTTTGATAAGTCATAAAACCTTGGAAAGGATACCAGGTTTCCTTCAATTTTCTCTCAAAATAAAATTGAAACTCCTTAGTCACTTACCACTTCACCAAGCATGACAACAACCCTAAATTTTAACATGAAAGAAATTAAACTTTAATTTTATATTAATGACAACAATACTTCCTTAAAACCAACACTAGGAACATACCTCAACAAATATCTCAAGCAAGACTTAAGAATAATTTTTGGTTGCCAACTGAGGAACTATTCTAGGGATTTTTTTTTGTTTTGGTAAATGACTACCTAGAACAAGGCTTGCATAGCTGAGTCAACTTGAAAGTGGTAGCTATGTTCACCACAAATATTATGTCTCTACTATCTAACATAGAGGTGGTTTCAAATTCTATTTTGATTTTCAGCAAACTATATCACAAATGTAGCCTTCTAGATAACATTACAAAAATGAATTGGGTCCCCTACCCAAGCTTCCTTTCACTTTCATGAATGAGATTAGTTTGGTACCTATTTTGGCTTTTTAAGTGTTGGAGAATCATTTCATGTTTTATATAATCTTTGTGAGGAATTCCATCATAGCATTTGTATCTCTGATTCTAGCATTTTCTATCCTTACCATCCATGACACACATTAAAAGCCCAATCTTGGAAATTACATGATGGAAGGAGAAAAGACATAATAAATAAAGGGTGAAGGTAGTCAAACTATTGGAAAAAATTGTGGCTCAGGGAAAGATTTCATCTCCATACTAGCTTCCAAAAATGCCATGAAGGGTCACATCAAAGGCAATACAAGATAGGTTAGATAGTAATAGAGTAGCAGTATTTGTGGGTGGGTGCAAAGTAAAAATTAAGTATATGAAGAACATTTTGAAAGGTGAGGCTTCTACCATATCATCCAAATGCAAGTAAATTATCATCATTGATGATCTGGATGATATGGTTACACTAGAGTAATTTTTTTTTGGGTGGCCTCTAGGCCTTTCTAGGGTTTGAACCCTTTTTATTAGTAGTTAGTTCTATCATGTTTATCTTGATTTTATTTGGATCACCACTTAGTTTGGCCTTTTTGTTTTATGCTTTCATCTATGCTTCTATATGTTGGCTAGTTTTTTGTATCAACTTTATGGTTGGGGACCAGTTTAAACTCCATATCAATCCAAAAAAAGATGTAATAAAAATGGAAAGCAATACATAAAATTAAAGTTGTGATACAAAATTAATCTAAGTAAAGTATTTATTCAAAAACTCAGCATCGTTAAATTCTTTTAATATGTGTCTTTCATTGGTTTGTAATCTATAAGTATTAGGTTTGATAATATATTTAATTATGTAAGGGCCCTGACTAGCAGTTGATTCACAATCAAATATACTTATCTTGACCAAAATGAAAAAGGAGAGTTATCATAGACCTATACCTTTTACTTTATTTAAATGTCAACCTGAGGATGTAGACTTGATAGGATGATGTCATTATATATGGACACTCAACCTTCTAATTTGACCTTCTATTGATTGTAATATAAGATGTTAAATCCTTGTAATAAATGGTGTGCTATAAATAAACATGAACATAATACTGTGAATTAAATTTTTACACTATTAGAAGCTTCCTTAAACAATTATATCTAATAATGTAAATCACACAATCCATAAATAAAACACACAACACATAAAGAAACTAAATAATCATGTTTAGTTATCTAATAGATTAGATTGTTGTTGTAAGATTTTTGAAGGGGACCCTTCCTCCTTCCAACTCTAGCATCAATCCTTCCTCTTACAACACTAAAATGGACTAAAAAATATTTGTTCATATTAATCAAAATGCAATAATGAATTACTCCAAGAAATTACAATAACAACTGCTTAAAAAATATACTTTTGATAATTCTCTAATTGATATATACTACCCCTCAACCCTATTGTTACCTATATATATACAACAAGGAAGATTGTTTTATACAAACCAATATATATTATAATCTAAGAAACATTTGACTTAAGATAATTGAAATTGGCTCCTTATGCTAAAGTATCCCTTCATGTGAATTGTGCAATATTGATTTAGGACAAATAAATTTGTTTCATTCTTAAACCACATCCTCACTGTGCTCCATGGAGGTTATAGTCATTTCTATGGGTTAGTTGAACTGGGAATCAAATTCTATTCATCCACAGCTTGGTCATGTAGTGGTTATAGGATGTATCCATGTGATGACATTCCTTTACTATAGGATGTTTTGTGCTATATACCTATTACTCCAAAACATCTTTAAAACACATCATAGAAAAATGATCCTATAGTAGAAGATAAATATTATATACTTGATTTCAATGCAAAGTTATAACTATTCAAAGAGTATGGTAACATAATTCTATTTATAGTATTATGGCTATTTGAGGAAGGAAACTTTATGGGAAAGTACTCAAAAGCATGGTAAATAAGCATGATGAGTGTGATAGATGAGGATAAGAACATGACATTTTTGGGGCTCATCTCACCCCCTAATTTAAGACCTTGCTCAACCATAATCAATAAACTTATTTATTTCCATTTCACAAATAGATCTAAAATCCATAGGCTTTATGGCACCACTTGCAAAGTGAGCATAAAATCCACACAGATATTCAAGCAGTTGCCAAATTTTGACCTTCCTAGCTTCATATAATGGGAATTTATCCTACAAATATAGAATAGGATAAAAAAATAGAGGGGGCTATAATTTGAGGCTTACTAATTGAGATCCCATTTCACATAAAATCAAAATATATCTTGTGACTCTATTAAATTCTACTTTTAAGTTAAAAGGGGAATATGGCTCTTTCCTTCTTAGCTCGGGAGTGAGCTCATTCCATCATTCAATGTAAGATTCTTTTGTTGTAGGACTAGTAGAAGTTCTCAATCCCAAGTAGAAACCTTGGGCTTCATCACAATTTTTAGCAAACCAAATTATGACTTCATTCCTAAGCATGATGTTATACCATTCTATCAATACAACATCAAGTGCCATTGACTCCCTTCTGATAAGTAATTAACTTTATTTTTCCTTTTTTATATATTCAACCACCTCTCTTCCTCTTCTTTGTTCATTCAAAATATATGATGAAAATTCCTTTATAATCACATCTCTAACAGACAGGTTAGGATTTCATTCCTTGTCATAAGGCATAGCATAGTTATGAAGATAGAACTCACACAATTGTGCTTGTTCTTCTTGTGAGCTCTCTTTATAGATTTGAAAGGAGAGGGGATCAATTACTTCATAAGGCATGTCATAGTAAATTATCATGAATTTAAACTTATGTCATTACTCCTCAAAATAAACTAAATATACCTTTGTAGGAGGCGTACAGTCAATGAGTTCTTGAATAAGACAAGCCATATATTCAATTTTATATTGTAGTTTGGAGATTCTTTCTTCCTTCAACCTGACCTCTTCTTTCAATTTTTTGTTCTCTTTTGTTAATTTCTTAAGACTTTAAAACTAACTGTCTATCTAATTCATCAATTTAGAAGACACCACAAATAAGGAATTATACCTAACATCTTGGGTAGTTGTAGGTTTCTCCTATTGATTTTCCACTATAGAAGGTTGTGAAATAATGACTATAAGACGGTCTTTGGCAAAGGTTTGTAGCTAAAAAGATGTTACAATAAGCACATTCAATCCTCCTCCTGACTAATATTATAACTTATTTCTTAGTCACTCAATTTCCTGTAGGGATTACTCTAGATTAGGAAATTCCATTTGTATGGTAGGTTGCTCCATTTATTATAATTTTTATTGCATTAGATCTTATTGCAATTCCTTAGGACTATGATCTACTTTCTTTACCTCTTTATTATCTTCTTAAGAACATTATTCCTTATTAATCTCAAAACCAAATGCCTCTAGTGATTCATTACTATTGGCAATTTATTTTTCTCTAGATTCCTCCATAATTTCAATAATAAAAGTTTTAGTTATTGGTGTACCTTTCATATTCCTTTTTAATATGTGGGATCTATGAGGAGTAGATGTTACCTTAACCTTTTTAGGAGAAGGTGGAAGTTCTTCCTCAAATTCCTCAAATTCAGGCTGGAGAATGAGTTTCTTCTTTCTTCTTCTAGATTCCTTGCTTGTGGAAGCCCTTTCTTCAATATTTTTCCCTATTGAAAATTCTTGTGTTGTTGTAGGAAGATTTTCTTATATAGGTTCTTATGTGGTTGTAATAAGGTATTTTCCTATAGGTTATTATGGATCTATAAGAAGTTCTTCCTCTATGGGTTCTTGTGGAACTATAGAAAATTCTTCTTCTATCATTTGTTCTTCTACCTCTATTTCCTCTTCTATTTCATTTCCTTCACTATCACTTTCTGCATTTCTCAGTACTTAGATAAAATATTCCCAACTTATATTGGGTGTAATCCTTTGTAAATAGTATTGAAAAATCAACTAGAGTAAACAATGATGAGAAATAGCTTTGGAATTACCTCTTTGAAATGCCTCTATCATTTTTATGATTATGTTAATTAAGAATTTGGGGACATTTATCCCAATATTGCGTCATAAATGATTCATGAATTTGAAGTGAATTCCATGTAGCATGTAATACCTCCCTTTACATATGAAATATCTATAGATGAACTCAACAGCCTTGGCCCATCTTCCTGGTAAAGGTAACCATGTAGTGCCTTGTTTTGAAGTTTCCAAGATTTCATTTCCTTTGATGAATTCCCACCTCTCTACCTTAGCATCAAATTTTTATTATCATGTTTCCCCTATTTATGAAAATATATTTTCTATATTTATGATGGTTTATATTATCTTTATTTCCATTCCTCTTACTATTTCCAAGTTGATATACAATGAGCCAATGAATTCTTCTATAATTCCTTGATCTAGAATCAGTATCCTTTCAAAATATTGTGCCCATCCTACATTCTAGAATAGGGCTAGGATATATAGGATATTGGTCAGAGAAGTGATATCAAGTAGTTCATGTTTAATTAAGTCCTCTCACATATTATGAGATGAAATTTGAGTTACAGGGTATGCACTCTTATAACAAGGGTTTTGTAGCTTTGAGAAAAATGTTTGTGATTTTTGCTTTGAAAATGAGATAATCCATTTGAATTATGGTAAATATCCTCCCAAATTAAAATGTCACTTATCCTCAAGGGACATAGCTAACATGCACAAATATCACATGGCAATAACAAGGGGTGGTGGTGGTAGTGCATTAATGGTCACATCAATTGGTGGGGAAAAAGATATCATGAGATGGTTTGATAAAGAGAAGATATGGTAGCATTTTAATAGAATTAAGACCCATCATCTTATTAATAATTAAAACTTATGACATGAAATAAATATAAGATAATTACCTTATTACTTGTAGAAAATCTTTCATTAATACATAAATGATGATTTTAAGTGGTAGAGTGAGGTATACTGGCATGTGTTGTCATTTGATTAGAAATAAAAATGCTTTGCGAGAATGTAATGTATGATAGAGTGATAAGAATTCATTCAATAGAGAGAAATGTTTCTTATAGCAAAAAAAAGTGTCCTACAACAACAAAAAGTGTCGTGTAACAACAAAAAGTGAGCTACAATAATAATAAATATCCTACATCAGTAAGAGTTTCATATTATAGCAAATAGGAAAGTGTATTTTTGCTCTAAGGGAATGAATCTACAAGAAAAAATAGATGAAAGCAAAAGTTTTATTATTAAATATTTTATTTATTTATTTATTTTATAACAAATGTTGATCAACTAGTGACTTGGTATTCTAAGACAACATCCATCAAAAATCTTTGAAAGTTTTCATTACTAAATTTTATTTTATTTTAGATTTTCTAGTCCTAACTCAACTGAAATTGCAAAAATATATGAGGTAGGATTTTATTCAACCTAAACCAATCCATTATGAATGCCTTTTTTGAGGCTACAAGAAGCTTTACTACTCTTAGAAAATATTGGATAAGGGTTGATAGAAATACCCTTCAGCTATAGGAACAAATTGATTTGCTTCATGAAGGGATGGATATTGTCCTTCAAGAAGTTGGCAAGTGAGAGTTTCCTTGGAAAATGGTTTCTTAAATATCTTGAGCTTATGGCTATTAACAAGTACTTAGAAATGAATAGATTCAATGGTCATGAGCTTTATAGCTTCATTATCAAAAACTTTTTTGATCTCATAAGGCCCAGGCCATCTAAACTACAAATTTCCTTTATGATCATTATATTTAGAGTAAAAAAGGAGTGTCTAATCACCATATTGTAAATTATTAGTCTTAATGTTCCTATCATACCAACTCACATGTTGTCTTTGCACTATTTTAGTGTGATGAAGTGCTTCCTTCCTTATTTCATTAAGTGCATTCAGTTATATGATCTTGTCTTGTTGATCTTGGGAAATATCCAAGCCACAATAAATTATTGTCCTTAATTTCTTATGCTCAAACTCAATGGATAGAATATACTTCTTACCATAAACCAATTCATATGGAGTGAAACTAGTTATGGTTTTCTAGGTGATTTTGTAAGCCTAGACTATTTCTAGAAGATGAGTTGACCAATATTCTTTATGCAGGCTAACAATCTTAGTGAGGATATTTTCTAATTATATGTTTGTAATTTTACCTAACCATTTGAATAAGGATGGTAAGGGGTAGACTTTTTTGTGTCTGATTTCATACTCTTTTAACAAGGTGGTTGTGAGGTCTGATGTGAACTATGGGCCTTGGTCTGTGACTATTTCTCTTAGTACTCCATAGTGGGTGAATATTTATTCATATAAAAACTTCACTACTTTCTCATCTTGGGCATGGGTTAAGGCCTTGACCTCAACCCATTTTGTGACATAATCACTTCATACTATTATATATTCCTTATTGTTGGATTTAAGATCAATGAGACCTACAAAATCTAGTCCTTATTTGTCAAAAGGTTCTAGAACTAGTTATGGCTATAACGACATTTCATCAAAGTGAGTGGGTTTCCCAATACACTAGTATTGATCAAATATATGGGTATACATCATGGAATCCTTATGCAAAGAAGGCCAATAATATCGATCAATAAGTACTTTCACAACAATCCATTTGGTAGTAAAATGACCCCCATATGGTTCATCATGGTAGGCTCTAAAAATGTCATAAGATTCATCTTCTTAGATACATCTTTTCATAACTGAATCTAGTCTAGTGATAAATAGATATCCTAAGATTTAGGAATGATGTCTACTCTTTTAGATTAGATATTATTTTTCCCTAGGTGAGAAATGTTGTGGTAGTGGTCTTGCAACAAGATAGTTAGCAATATCTATGAACCAAAGAGATTAAATGGTTACTGCGAATAAATTATCATCAAAAAAATAATCATCAACAATAGAACTATGTTCATTATTTTACAATTGAGATACAAAATCTACTACTACATTATCCTTACCTAGTCTATCCATAATGGTAATATCAAACTCTTTACATAAAAATAATCATCAAATTATCCTACCTATTATAATAGGTTTTTTTAATTAAATACTTGATTATTGTATGATATGTGTGGATGAATAGATGGTAACCTATAATATAGTGGAAAAATTTGTTGATGGCATAAACGATGGCAAGAAATTCATTCTCTATTATAGTGTAGTTGAGTTAATCCCCTTAAAGATTCTTGTTGATAAAATAGATTACATAACTTAAAGATTCATCTTTTTTGCCAATGATAACTCCTAAAGTGGTGTCAAATGCATCTATGTGGATGTGAAAAGGCTTATTCCAATCAAGCCCTCTTAGAAAAGGAGTTGTTATGAGAAGGTATTTGAGTTTTTGAAAGGTAGTTTGATAATCATTAGTCCACGTAAATTCAACATCCTTAGTAAGCAATCCAAATAATGTGGTGGAAATTTTACTAATGTCTTTTATGAATCATCTATAATAACCATCATGTCCTAAAATGCTTATAACATCTTTCTACTTCTTTGGTGTGGGTATATCTTTAATGATACTTATCTTTGTTGGGTCAACTTGAATTCTAGCTGGGGATATATGATGCCCCAACACAATCCCTTCAGTCATAAGCATATAACACTTTTCATTGCTTAGAGATAATTGGTAGTCTTGGAAGCATTGAAGAACTTTATCTAGGTTGGTAAGCATTTATTTGAATGTCTTCCCATAGATAGTGAAATCATCCATTTAGATTTCAACACATTCATTGGAGAGATTAGAAAATATGCTCAAAATAGCCCTTTGAAAAGTAGTTGGGGCATTACAAAGACTAAATGGCAAGATGGCATAGGCATAGGTTCCCAAAGGGAAATTAAAAGTAGATTTATCTTGGTCTTATGGAGTAATTCATATCTAATTATAACCACTATAGCCATCTAGGAAGGAAAAGTATTTTTACCCTACTAATGTATCTAGCACATGATTAATAAATGGAAGGGGAAAGTGATCTATCCTAGTAGAAGCATTCAACTCTTAGTAGTCAACACAAATACACCATTTACCGCATTTCTTAAGGATAATAACCAGGGGAGGACCCACTAGTTATCTGAAATAGGATAAATAAATCTTGCATCCAAGAGTTTTTGTAACTCAATTTTGACAATGTCTTTAACTATAAGATTCATTCATCATTGGGGTTAGCAAATAAGTTTGCATTTTTATTTAATGTAAATGTGATGTGTGCATAAATTTGGGGGTATTCCTCTCATATCATGGTAATCCCAAGAAAATTTTGTTATGTGCTTTCTCAATATTGTAAGTAACTAAATTTCTTGCTGGGGTGTTAAGGAGGTGCTGATGTTGATATGTTTCTTTGGTAAAATGTTTACTTGTTTTGTTGAAGAAAGCATGGTTTCTATGTTGGTGATTAAAGGAGAATAACTACATTTATGGGGAAGCAATTGATGTAATTTCCAAATGTCTCTTGAAATTTCAGCAAGATCATCCTCAGAAAACATATTTTAAAGAGGGCATGGTGTACATTTAAACATGTTTGTGGCTACAAGACCCTATCAATGGGTATTTTTTAAGATACCATTAAGGACAATGTCTTCTTCTTGTGCCTACAAAGTTGGACTCTAGTTAATTATGTAGAGAGTCTGTAAGGAGATAGATTTTTCAAAGTCATCAATCTAAGATGTTGGGCCATCATTCGGGGAAGACTAGGTTAGATAAATAACTAGTTTTTTGGTGTCATTTCCATTGGAAATTAAAAAATTTATTGGCCTATATCTAATAAAAGCATCAGTGGTGGCCAACCATGGGTAGTTAAGGATGAGAGGATAACATCCCAAGATTATTTTTGGCTATAGGACAATAAAGGTTGTTAGATATTTATAGGAGTCCATAGTGATAAATAGGCCTTCAACAACCCCATCAAGACTTAGTAGTTGATCTATCAACCATTTGGAGGATGGTGGGTATTGGATGAAGATTCATAAGTTTTAGTTGTTTCATGGTCTCCATGGTCATCACATTGATGGTTATGCCCAAGTCAATTAAAGTAATGGAGATGGGTTGGCCATGGATACTAACATTAACTACAAGACTTTTAGGATTAAAATATTTTGGGGGAACTATGTTTCCCAGCATAATATTGACTAGTTGGCCAATGACTTGGACTATTTTAGGATCCTTCTTTCTTCCTAGTTTTTTTAAACATAGATCTCTAACATCCTTATTATAGATAGGAACATCCTTTATTTCTTTAAGGAGTGAGATTTTTACACACACATTCTTGAGTTGTCCTAAGATAATGAATTTAGGCTCTGGTTTAGGATGTGATATGTTCAATCTCTCCAGAAAAGGAGAATTTCAAATTATTTTTATTTTCTAATGGACTTGGCTTATGATTGGCCATGGGTAGTTTTGGATTAGTATAGAGTGGAACTAGTTCTTTAAAGTGTTATATGATTATGGGTGAGGTGGGTTGTTGAAGAACACATCCTAAGTGATGTTGGATTTGATTAATATCTAAGGTGTATATTGGAAATTGCATTATTTCAATGGATTGTGTTAGTTGTACCAACTTATTAGTAGGATTGGGGATGGGATGGGTGAAAAAATAAGTGGTTCTCATAGGTTTATGAGTGTTTGTAATTAATGCCTATTATTTTTGTGGTTATTACATTTGCTGGGGAAAATTTTATTACCTCTCCATTGTTGCTACCATGAATTAGAGGGAAAGAACCATTGTTGGTTTTGGAATTGCCCATGTTGAGGTTGTTTTCCATTATATTACATCCATAATTGATTTTGGGGTAGATACCAATTTATTAGGGGCTAATTTTGGTTGGGTATATTCATCCAAGAACCATATTAATGATTATTTAAGAATTAAGAATTTGTAAACATAGAGTTTGATGGCATACTTTATCTTTGTACCCATGGTTTCCATTGATCCATGAAAAACACTTGATTCTCATCTTCTCATATGGCATATAGCTCCATTGTTTCAAGATTCTCCTTAGTTATGTTGGCCACTTGAACTTTCATATAATGGCATGTGCAATCCACCTTGTTTTTATGCATTTAGGGCAATAGGTGGCTAAAGCTTTCTCAGTTAATTCTTGCTTCCTCTATGTATGTAATATATCAAGCTAAGTAGCTAGGTGGCTAATAATGTCCTGCTTCATGTCCTAGAGAAATTTTCTAACTTCACCTTTAGACATTCATGTTGTAAATGTTGTAGGAAGGGTTCTACCCCTACTTTTATGCATGGTTATTCTAGAGTAGTTTGTACATAGAACTATTAGTTCATTAAAGGATAGTGTAGAAACATCGCCACCAAACATTAGATCTAGTGCCTCTAGACAATCATCTCTAATCCCTTTTAGGAATATCATCTTGACTGATTATTTCTCCATTGTAATATATTTGGATTTTTATAAACTAAACAAAAATATTTCCATGTATTCTTTTAATGACTCATCATTAGCTTGTGGCATTCAAAATATGTCAACTCTCATGTAGTTTTTGTCCCTATAATAGTCTTGGTATTTTGTCAGAAACCTTTCTTTCATTTCTTCCCAAGTAGAAATGCCATCCTTTCCAAGTCCCATGAACCATCTAAATGTTGCATCTTTGAGTTATGCTAGAAATAATCTGAGTTTTTGAGCATCTTGATTATAATCATAGCTAAAACATAAGATGTCAAACTCAAAAAGAAATGTGTTTGGATCTTTAGATGCTTTTCCCCTAAAGGTAAGGAGGGTAGAGTGAGGAATATTATTCATGAAAGAATTTATATCAAGAGTAAGGATAGGAAATTTGGAAGTATCAAACTCATTGGTAGTGTTTTCTTCCTGAATATCCTCCATGAATACTCTTTGTGTTGGTAGACCAAAAGTTGTTGCTACCCACCACTCAAAATTCCTATCAATTCTATTATTTCTTGGGTTGTAGAAGATGGAGACTTTATTTTTTCTTAGGAATATATGGCTTCTTCTACAATGGGTATGGTGTAGAGGTTTCATAATATTCATCTTGTGTCTTAGCAAAGAGTATTTCTAAATTGAAATATTCTATTGGCATGGTATTTCTTCTAAAAGAAAGAATAACCTTGAATGCCTCCTTAGTAAGAAATTTGGGTGATAGAAAGAAGTGAACTTTAGATTCCTAAGTATGAGGTGATAAGATGGGAATTCTTAAGGGTGGTACATTTGGGTCTCTTCTATGGGTATGAACCTCTTCATATTCTCTAGCTTGTGCAACCAATCTAGTCAAAAATTCTTCCTTTTCTACCTCTTTTATTGACAATTATGAGTGATCTTCAAGAATTCCTTCATGCTCCTTAGTTGACACAGGATTAATTTTTGATCTTGTAGCAATGGTTGATGATTTAGGAAAAAAACATCTTATATATTCCCCTTCACTTTGCATGTACATCAAACACTTTTCTCTTTTTTTTTAAAAAAAATTGCCCACCCTGCCTATATAGGGTTAGTAATATGGGGTTTTTTGGAAATTTCCACTATCCTACTTGCAAAAAGGGAAATTTAAACTATAAAATAAATAAATATTTAATCTAAAGAATAAAAATCTCTATAAATAAAAATAATAAACATCTAGAAATAATCTCTCTCAAGATTGAATATTGTAAATGTGTGACACCCTTCCCTGGAAATGGCACCAAAAATGACTAGCAGTTGATTCATAATCAAATATAATTATCTTGATCAAAATGAACAAGGAGAGTTACCATAGACTTATACTTTCTACTTCATTTAAATGTCAACTCAAGGACATGGACTTGATAGGATGACATCACTATATGTGCACACTCAGTCTTCTAATTTGTGCTTCTATTGATTGTAATCTAAGATGTTAAAGCCATGAAATAAATTAAATGATACAATTAAACATGAACATAATACTATGAATTAAATTTTTAAACTATTTTAAGCTTATTTAAAAAATTCTATGGAATAATGTAAATCACACAATTAAGAAATAAAACACACAACACAAAGAAGCTAAATAATCATGCTTAGCTATTTAATGGTTGGATTGTTGTTATAAAAATTTTAAAGGGGCCCTTCTTCCTTCTGACTCCATCTTCAATACTTCCTCTTACAACACTAAAATGGACTTAGAAATTTTTGTTCATATTAATCAAAATGTAGCAATGAATTACTACAAGAAACTACAATACTAGTTGCTTAATAAAAATGTACTTCTAATAATTCTCTAATCAATATCTACTACCTCTCAACCCTGATGTTACCTATATATATATATATATATATATATATATATATATATATATATATATATATATATATATATATATATATATATATATATATATATATATGGGAGATTATTTTATACAAAATAATATATATTCTAATCTAAGAAACATTCAACTTAAGATAACTAAAATTGGCTCCTTCTGCTAAAATTTCCCTTCATGTGAATTTTTCAAAATTACTTTAGGAAAAACAAAGTTGTTTCATTCTTCAACCATATCCTCATTGTGATTCATGTAGGTTATAGTCATTTCTATGAGTCAGTTGAACTGGAAATCAAATTTTGTTCATCTACAGCTTGGTCATGTAGTGGCTACAAGATGTGTTCATATGATGAAATTCTTTTGTTGTAGGATGTTCTATGCTATATACCTATTACTCCAAAACATATATAAAACACATTATAGAAAAAGTATCCTATATAAAAAGATAACTATTATATACTTGATTTCAATACAAAGTTATAACTATTCAAAGAGTATGGGAACATAATGCTATTTATAGGATTATGGCTATTTGAAGAAGGAAAATTTATGGGAAAGTACTCAAAATCATGGTAAACCAGAAGGATGAGTGTGACAGATGAGGATAAGAACATGAATCTTCTTGGGCTCATCAGGCCCTATCACTTTTTATAGCATACTTTCCCTCTTTGTCATGAGTGTAATATAACTTAATAACTAAGTCACTAACATTAAATTTATATAATTTAATTTTTTTATTGTGTTGTTTAGCTATACAAGTTTTATATTAGTGGTCATGTTGTAAATCACCCATACGTCTCTCATCAATAAAATTTAAATCATGAAGATAGGCTTCACAAATCTCTTTATTAGGAATTACGACATGAAGAAAGATGCACAAAGAAGAAAAATCAACTTCTAATGGTAGGATAACTTTAGAGCCATAAACTAAAGACAAAGGAGTTACCCTGGTGGTAGTATGAATGTTAGTACAATAAGCCCAAAGTGTAGGGTAAAGCTTGAGATGCCAATTGAAATAAGAATATAAAATAGTCTTTTGTAATATCTTATTAATGGTTTTGTTAGTGTCCTTAGTTTGACCATTGCACTAAGGATGGTAGGGTGTGGAATTTTTGTGCATAGTTTTGAATTTCACACAATTATTACATGTATTTATTTTTATAATTCCCATATTATCATAGATGATGGTTTTAGTAATTATGAAATGGCATATGATTTTATTAATAATTAATTTATATATAATAAGGCTAGTAACATTTACAATGGGCTAGCTTAAACCCACTTGGTAAGAAATTTTTTGGTAGTAATGATGAATACATGGTGATCCTATGATCTAATTAATTTACCAATGAGATATAAAATGGCCAAATAGATTCTAAGGTTTTAATCTTGTTTGGATGAGGGTGAATGATATCATCATGAAGTTGTCAAGGAATACACTTTTTATCAAAATGATGGTATCTTTTTTAAGAGTAGGCCAGAAATATCCCATCCATGGGCATTTGCAAGTTATATCATGTTCACTATAATAACCAATATAAATTCACATATATGTTTTCTCAAAGAGAGAAGGAATATAATCTTGAGTAACATAATGTATCAAGGTACCTTTGGCATTATTATAATAAAGGATGTCAGATCTAAGGACATATTTTCAATCTTGCTTGGGAGGATGAGTCTTTTAACAAGATTCGACCTTTGGAGGAAAGGTATGGTGTTCAATAAATTAGATGATTCATTTATACCATAGGCATTGTTGAATAGTGATAGCCTCGGTGTGGCACATAAGGAGAATCATCTTTATATTATAATCTAGAAGGTTATTTTCTCACGTATATGAAAAGCTTATTAATCATGGAGTGATTGATGAGGGTGAAAAAGAGAGGTTGATGAAGTAAGAGAATCAAATCTAGTGTTTTGTTCTCATGGGATTGATTCAATAGTGAAATATGTGAGTTATTTAGCAAGAATGGAATAAATTTGATGATATGTGATGAACTTTACTTTTTGCATAGATAATCACCATTGATTTGATGACATATGAGTTGTGAATCCCATAGGGCATGTAAGATTGGGATGCATAAGTCAATGGTTGTTTGCATGCCTAAGATGAGGGATTCATATTCAACCATGTTATTTGTGACTTCAAAGTTTAATTAAAAACCTAGAGGAATAATTTTACCATGAGGGTCAACTAAGACACAGCCTACCCCAACTCCTTGAAGTCATTTGGATCCATCAAAGTAAAAGGTCCAATTGTCTTCATTCAAGTTTATTGTAACCTCAAGTAGTTCTTATATGATGACTTTAGGTTTGGGTTAAGAGATGGAATTTCAATCTCTTGGAGGGTTTGTGCCTTGAGAAGTGAATTTTTGAAAATAATATTTAAGACAAATAACTTGATTAATACCTTTGATGAAAATGATTTATTCATCGATAATAGTATCCTAAAGGTGATTAGTAGTTGGTATAGGTGCAACAATAATTTGATTAGTGATCACATGGACTTTGAATAATTTTTATGTCATAATTATTAATATAAATTCTATTATGAGTAACATCCATTTTCCAATTATATCTCTAGGTAAGAAAACTTTGGAGAAAAGTGATGAAGGGGATTATAATTATGATAAAACATCTAATGTGGAATCTTTTCAACTATGAAATAAATGACAAGAAAATTTCATTCCACTTTAATATAATAGGTATTTGTATGCACCCAAAATTTTCATGGTGAAATAGTCTAACATGATCTCAAATTATTATGTAGTGATCTCCCAATGTATGCTCAAATGGGTTCTCTCTAACACCCTCCCCATTTTACCTCACTTTCTCTCTCAAGCCTCTCAAACTCCCCTTTTATTGGCCTTTACAAATTTATTTTAGATCTTTTTCTTTCTACCTTGTGTTCGCCTTAATTATATCTTAGCTCATTCCCTCTTATAATTTTAATCATTTTGAGTCTCTTCTAAGTTATACTCCCACTTTAACTTTACTTAACTCCTTCATGCAGCCTCCACTACTATTCTACAAGCAATCTAATTTTGACTTGATTTTGGATACACAAATTTTCATTAGAGTTTGGAGTTTTTAAAATTTATATAACCACAACCTACTTACCAATGCTTTGAAGCTTTGCTTTGATCATTTTTGTGTCAACTACATAATTACAACCAAAGAGAGTCATTGTTCTACAACCAATTTTTTATAGACAATATTATTAACTAGCCATAGACATTTATCCTTATTTGGAGTTATGTTTCTCTCTTTTTTTCCATTTTATTATTTTAATTTGATCATCCTACTAGTTATATATTTCCTTCAATAATTTTTGAGCATAGGAGTTAGCACATTGAGGTCCACATAACAATACTTATCTTGCCTTCAACTAATCTACATCTAGATTAGCTTGGAGTTTTATAGTTTTAGTTTCTTTTATTTTATTAGTATATTATATTAGAGTATTTTCCTTGCATTAATTTGAATCTCCCTTTTGAAAAAGGTAATTTTGATAGAAAAAATAATTATTTTCTCTCCTATCTTTGCACAAAAATATTAGTTAGTCTCTCCATTTACTTTCAAACATTCAATAGATTATTTTAGATAATTTATAATTGATTCCAAAACCTTGGTAAATATTGGAAAATAAAAAATTACTTTCATCTATACCCATTGTCAATTATTAGTTTGAAAATAAGTTCTCATTTACACAAACTCACATGCTAGGAAAGAGAAAAACCCTAGTAAAACCTAGGTAATCACAAGATGTTGTCTTCCTTTTGATTTTATTTGTTTAAGTAAATTATAAAAATTGTGTTTATCTTAATAAATTATAAATTCATAATTAAATTACTCACTTTTTATTCATAATAAATCATCCCAACTAGTGTGCATTCATTTAGAAACACTAAAACTTTTTTTATCTTGCATAGGTAAAGGAACTATTGGGTGTTTAGTAGTATTTATTTTTTAAGATCCAAATATTATTTTATATTACTTACATGTTAGTGAAAACATAATTTTAATATTAGATTCATATATATATTATTCAAAAAATCACAAAAATAATTGCATCAAGATTGCATCTAGGAAAAGTAAAAATAGCACTTACATTGTCAAATTAGATTTTGTTTTAGTATCTTGCATACTATCATATTTATTGCCTTGGTATTGAATTAGAATTTAGATAAATGATAAAATTAATGAAATATAATATCACCTTGAAATAAATAAGCCATAATGTTGAAATGAAGGTTGTATGGAATCAAAAATGCATCATGTCTATAAATTAATCTTAACTCGAAGAGGATAGATCATACCATACACTTCTGATTGGAGACACATTACATAATTAGGAACATAACCAATATGGGGATTCACTAGACCGAATTAAGAGATATATTATAATAATATACTATACTAGGGAGGGTTAAAAATCCTCTAGTCAAGCACAATCATGCAATAACCCTAAGGGAGTCCTATGCTTTGATATCTCACTAAACTAATAACAAGTAAATAAAATATAATCTAGTGCTCACCGAACCTTGTGGCACAAAGTGTGGGTTAGAAATAATAAAATAAAACATGCGTAAGAGACATATACTCATGTCAATGTATACAAAATCTTAATGCATGGAAGAGAAGTATTAATGCATATCTATCTACTCTTACAAAAGAGTAACAAAGTTATGAATACTTACCTTTGAAGATGAACCCATTGAGCCTCAATTTCTCCTTTAGCCAAGGTGATTCACAAGAGGTTGTTGTGGTATGTAAGGATGATAAAAACAAATCAAATCTATGCTACACAACTTATCAATGCATCCAAAAGACTTCTCCACGAGATAAGATCCTTATCTCTAAAAAAAGTAGGATACCCTATGATTGCTCCTCAATTAGAATGGTGGATAAGCAAATGCACAATAGCTCTTACTTCTTATTTTCTCTAAATAATGGAGAAATGAACTTGTATATATAGGTAGATTTAATCTTAAGCCCTTTGAAAGTTTCAAATTATAGGGTCAACCCAGTCAACCTAGTATAATTAAGGATAAAAATTCACTTTGTCATGGGCTAGGTTGACCAAGAGCCAACCTAGACCCTAAGTTAATTTTACCCAAATCCGTATAGGATCGACCCAGTTGACTTGATACAACTAAAATTCAAAAGAGGAAAAGGTTAATAAAAGGAGGATAAAAGGTGGCAAATGATTGGAAAGTATATAATAGATAAGAACAAGCTTAGGGATAAGGTTTTTAGGAGACAAGTGTGTAGATAACAAGTGTAAAAAGGGACAACATTCTTATGAAGCACCAATGGTCTACCCACCCCTTTCTCGATGCACCCCTTAAGGCATACACTCAAAGAGATTGAGACTTGATGGATTTTTGTAAGATAAAAAGTGTTAGTATTTGAGAAAAGTTAAAAATATTGTATAGACAAAGGTGATAAGTGGTAAAATTATCAAACAGAGAAAACTCCCACACTAGTATTAAAAGATTGTAACAATGAACATGAATAATTTAGAATAATAATGGACTTGATCTAAGAGAGTATAAATAATGTAAGAGCACTATTTTTCCATAATAAATATATATAGCTCTTTAATAGAGTTACAAAAAGAGTTATAGCTCTTTATATATAGCTAATAGGTAAAAAGAGTTACAAGGGGAAACATCAAGTGTGTGCCAAGTTTCCATATTCCTCTTACCATTGAAGAATATTTGTCTAAAATTTGGGAGAAGAGTTACTTGTGAAAGTAACTACAAAATCTAATAAGTGAACTAAAGAGGTGAGTGACACCTCAAAATACTAGGATAAAGTACATTTATAAATGCATACACAAATAAGACTTAAGATAAGCCTAAGGGACTATAAAAAAGGACCCAAATTTAATTCTCTAACACTACCCCTTAATCTTAATTTGAGGTTTTAAAAGTAGATAAAACCTTTTACAAACCAAGAAGGGAATTGAAACTACATAATACTCCCCCTTAATAAAAACTTTCTTCAAGAAGAATTACAATAGTTTAAGAAATAAAGAAGAGAAGGTGATGAAAGTGTGATCATCGAGAGTCTCCAATAATACTCTTTAGACAATGTGATCGATCCACAATTGAAAAAACACCACCAAGAAGGAGTAATGATACATAAAACCTACAAAATAAAAAAGCTAACATTAATCTTTCAAGTAACTAATTTGCCATAAAAATATAATCTACATAAATAAAGTAATAAAATTAGATTTACTACAAGGTAAATTTAATAAGGATAATTTCCATCACAAAGTGTGAAACCCTGCATGAAAAAGAAGTTAGTCAAAATAGTCAAAGTATATTTCTATTGAAACAAAAATTAATGAATGCAAAAAGATATTTAATTTATCAAAATGGAAACAAAGAATATGTGTCACTTACAAAATATATTCTATGTAAAGAATTTTAAGAAGCATCACATGAAGACACTTCAAAGTCTCTATAAGATCCATCATTTTTAGGAATCCAAATAGTGTTAACCTTAGAGGTAGGAGATTTAGTCATTTTTCAACAATGAAAAGTGTCATGATTAGATTTACCACAATAGTTGCATGGATGTAATTTATAAAATTTAGAGATACAATGCCTATGTTTTACACGATCCTCAAAAAGTGTACCAATTTTAATCATAACATGAGCACTAAAAGACATATAATCAAAATAAGTTGCATTATAAGTCTTGTAGTGAGGAGGATAATAAGATGTCAAATTTGTATGAGAAGTAGTTGAATCATCAAAATTGAGACCTTTACAATTTGCATTAGGTTTAAGAAAAATAGGCTCAATAATACCTATTTCTCACTTATTGAGATAACCACCCAAGTAGCCTATGTTTTGCATGATTTTTAAGATGGGTTGGTAGAATAAGTGTTTAAATAAGTTAAATTTTATGTAGAAGAATAGTGAGTTTCATCATTTGAATGATACCAAGTGAAAAAAATGCAAGTTTAACATTTAAAGCATCAATATGAGGTTATATGGTTATCATTTTTTTAATAAAAGAGGTTGTAAAGAATTTAAAGTGTCATTTTAACATGCAATTTGATGTTTAGGAACATTAATTTCATTATTTTTGAAATTTATTTGATGTGAAGCATTTTTAAATGCTAGAAAATCACAAGTTTAATGTCATTTTATCACGATAGATGTAAAAGGCAATAATGCATTAACAATAACTTACTTACAAGGTCTAATCTAAAAAATAACCAATAATGGTTTAAAAAAACTAAGCTTGCACAAAGTTTATCAATTAACTTTTAAATGTAAGACAACACCAAAAACATTAAAATTTACTTTTTTGTAAATTTAAACTTCTTTCGAAAGGATCAATTTAAGCATGCATTTTGAGTGCTATAAATGAAAATATTTTAAATTAAATTATGAAAAAAAAAAAAAAGTGACATATGACTTTTTTTTATATTTGAAATTAATAAGAAAAGACAAAGTAAGGAGACTTATTAAACAATAAAACTCAAGTATCAAAAAGGACACCTTAAGACTATTTTTAATGGAAATAATAATATATCTAACCTAAGTTGTGCTTTAAATTAAAGTTTACTTAACTAGATAAAAGATGTTTTATTTTGTGTGTTTAGAAAAATCATGTAATAATATTGGAGAAGGGAATTAAACCCTTAATAAATACTAGAAAAAATTAGTACCTACCAAGGTAAAGTTAACATTCACAAGAAGACACATAGGAAATAAGGTGTTACACCCAAGGTACAATTATGAAGGCATTTATATTTACTTTGCATGTATTTAAGAAAAAAAGAGATTGTAATTTTAAGGTAAAAAGGAGAAAATAAAATTGGAAACAATTTTAAAATAGTAAAGAGCATTTAAAACTTATATGAAATGTAATATTGAGCCTCCATCTCAACGTATTTTACAATAAATCTGATAAAAAAATGCCAAAGGTAATAAAAAATGAGACACCACTCACTTAAACTAGAACGTAGACTTGGTAAAAATAAAAAATAAAATGTTTTCCTCTATTGAATGCCATGTCCAAACTAAGAATGGAACACCAAAATAATCAAAATGCCAAAGAAAACTTATACAAATCAAAATTCCAAGTAAAGGAAGGCATTAAGCTTGAATAGATGCTCATGGATCATGTAGAAGTCAAAATGGATAACCAGAGTGTAAAAGGCATAAAAAAGAATTAGAATGTGACACAAGCTGAAAATAAAAACCAAAGTGAGAAAAAAATAGAATGTAAAAAAAAGGCACGGGAATAAATCCAAAAGTGTTTTCCTTTGCTTATAGCTTAATGTAAGTTGAGAAAGAGTACCAAAAAACTCAAATAAAAATATGCATACCAAAGAGAAAAAGATGCTTAAATGAAGTGTTTTTTTCAAAAAACTCCTTTAATAACCTACAAGACAAGGTTATAAAAAGTCAAAACATCTTCCTTTTTGACCAAATATTAATCTCACTAAGATGAAAAATGGTTATATAAATTCAAAATTCAAAAAAAGTTAGAGGATAAATTCTCATTTTTCACCTTTGAATTTGCACATGCTCAAAAGATATAATTATTAAAATAAATTATGTATTTGATAGCATGTTAGATTTATTTCCTAGGTCATGAATTATCAATGAGATAGATTAAAACATGAATGCAAATATAACAACATCACCTTAAAATAAACAAACCACAATGTTGAGACAGTCGAATAGATAAAATCCCCACACTAGTATTAAAATATTTCAACAATGAAAATGAAGAATGACCTTAATAAAAAATAGCATCAAGAATTCAAGAGTATAATTGTGCAACAAGAAATATTGTTGTGATGTATCAAATATAGAATAATGGGAGAGGAAAGCTCTGTATATAGAGATAAGAGAGAAAAAGACTTACAATGGCAAGCTTCAAATGTGTGGCAAGTGTCCATAATCCTCTTAAAGTGAGGATAATGTGTGTGCAATGTGGGGGGAGGAGTTACTTGTGAAATTAAATCTCAAATATAATAAATGGACTAGAGAGGTGAGTGACACCTCAAAAGACTAGGATAAAGTGCATTTTTAAATATAATAAATGCACAAACAAGTAAGACTTAGGATAATCCTAAAGGACTATAGGAAAGAACCCAAATAAGGTTAATTTTTCAACATATACATTGAAAATTAGATTTAAAATACCAAAAATAAACATTCTTTCATTTTAGTTTTAGTTATTTATCATTCTTTACTTTTAGTTATCTATTTTTAGCATATAGTTAGCTTTTATTTCAATTAAATATTTCCAAAAACAATCAAACTACCAAAGCCTTGTCAAGCCAAGGATAAGCTTCCTAAAAATTGATTCAATAGTACAAGTATTTTCATAAAAAAAATTTAAAAACAAGCTCATATACTTATACCTTGCCTTGTCTCCTTTGGATGAAACTTTCTAAGATGCCCAATCTTGTTCAAAAAGGTATTTTCCCTAGGGTCAAAGTACCTGGTCTTATAATCACATATTAGTGTCGAGTTTAGAATTTATGTTTTTTATGCCACACCTATTCCCCACCTCATCATCAATGCTCTTAGTTCCCTAGAGGAACAATAGAAAATTATCTATCCACCCATCATCATCCTCCCCAAAATTGAGGTCATAAATACAATATGATCCAGGCCTAGATCCTCACCTTCACTCCCCTTTCTTATTTTTGAGTCTATCCTTACCATATATCATTCACATTTTTTGATTACATTGACTGGGTGTAGTCAACCTGATAGATTTTACCTCATCCCTTGATTCATTCATATTAACCATCCCCACTTCACCAGTCCTAATATTGATTACGAGCTTTACCTCCTTGTTATTTCAAATATCAAATGATCTTAGAGTTTTATCCATTTAGCTAAACATTCTAAATGAACAATGTAATACTACATAACTATTTTAGTTTCACCACAAGAACCCCTTTTCACCATTCATTCCAAATTCCCATATAACCAAATAATCATCTCAATTCATATTTTCACCCATTTCCCATCCATCACATTGGTTGTTTCAGCTTGACTTCAGAAAGTCAAGTGCATAGTTTAGCATTTAATATTTACATGCATATAGTCTCATAATATATCAAAGTATGACTAATGTAGAATATGGCATATTCTTTGTTTATTTCATCTTATTGAGTGAGAATTATCCCAATGGATATGGGGTAGATGAAGTATACAATATGAGAAGATAATCATTAGAAGGTGGTCAAAGAGTAGGATGATGAAGTAATGATTCCTTCATGTTATTGAAATATCTTTTACATACATCAACCCATTTGATAGAAATACCCTTATTTAGGATTGAATTTGCCAAATATATATGGTATGCCATTTTAGAAACAAATCATCAAATTTCCATAAACTTTCCAAGATAGGTGCAAATGTCTAAAATTGAGCGAAGAATTAGCATGTTGAAAATAGCCTTGTAGAGAAATAATAAAGCCTAAGTGTTTATCAAATGTGACACCAAAAACATGTTTGTAAGGATTGAGTCTAAATTTATATTTGATGAGTTAGTCAAAGATAATATCAAAATTATAAAGATGATTTTCAAAATACTTGGATTTATAAATAAGATAATTGACATAATTTTTGACTATCTCATGGATGAGATCATGAAAAATATGGGTCATTACATGTTGTATGTAGTTCTAGAATTTTTAAGATCAAAAAGCGTTTTAATGTAGCAATAGTTTCTCATTTAGCTAAGAAGGTATTTTTATGTTGTTCTTCAAGAGAATTGTGAATTTTATTATATCTTGAGAAACCATGCATGAGAGAGAACATCTCATAGAAGTTTATAGAATATATAGTGTAATTAATATATCACAAAGAAAAGTTATCTTTATGACATGCTAAGTTGAGAATATGAAAGTTGATGCAAATGAGAATAGATGAAGGCTCTGGTAGAAAAATGAAGGGACATGAGATTGAGGAAAATGTACCTGCTATCCTTTAAGACTCCTAAGCTTATCTTTTATGCTTTCAATGAAACCTCCAATATCCAACATAATATATGAGACATTTTGGTGATTTACCTTATCAATGGGTGTCCATTCTTTTTTCACTAGCTGCAATGACTCCCTCAAATAATAAATCAGGTGAGTAGGGGTATCTTGGCCATAATAGCTTCTTGAATATAACTCTAGTTCATGCTTGTCAAGGCTCACTAGAGTTTATTTAAGTGTTGATATGGATTGGGTAGATACAAAATGGCCATGATTAGGCTGGCTAGATGGATAGGATAGCTCATAATAGGAGAGGTTATACTAATCATGGTAAGGATTATATGGATCCATACTAAAATGCATCATTAGAGACCATTAACAAAACAAATTCTATAAGTAGTCAATAATTAAAATGATACATGATCTCCTAAATGCCCTAAAAGGCTAGTATGTAGAATGAAAGTCCCATCAAGCATGCCAAAAATTATTCACTCTAGAGTACACCTTGCTTGAAAATGTGTAGATCACACCCTCACTCCAGTTGATACAATGGAAACTTATTAGAGTGTGGGTGACTCTTTGATGAGAATAACCTCTAGAGAGGGTTGGTTCCCCTTAGATTTATCAATTATAACTAAACTACTATGGTTTCTTTGGGGTGAAAAGGGGAAGGGGAAACTAAAAATAAATCCTAATTAAAGGATTGATGCACCTAAATTTTCTAAATCCTCTAAAGTTAATGAAATCAATGCACACATATAATCAATAAAATTTATATTTATATCATTAAGCAAAAATGTTTCAGATGAAAGGTTGAAAACCTCTTCAAATGACCTATAGAAGGTGAGATAGAGAGAGATGGGTGAGGAAAGGACCAACCAAAAGGAGATAAATCTCACTTATATGTTGATGCATAATCAAATACACACTATTATTCTATCAAAACTTAGATATAAAATATAAACTTCCTTTATTGATAAATGGTCTAGCTTATAATTTCTCTCTTAGCTTTAGGAATAATTTTTAAAAATGGCTTGAAAAAAAAACAATAAATATGTCTTAAACCCTAATTATAGCCAATGTGGAGATCAAAAAAAGAAGGGTTAGTCTTGGTTAATTAACTCAAGATCTAAATCCCTTTCCAATTAAAAATAATCAATAAAAGCTTCTCCCCTTACAAAAATTTGCATGATTTTCCAAACTTAGCATAGGAATATGGTGGGCCCAAGCTTGTTAAGATAAAGATCTCTTTTCATGCATGATGCTACATCATAATTCAAAAGGAACTCCACTTAAGGTGCTTGAAACAAAAGAACATTCTCTTTTACATGGAAATCAAGGAACAAGCTTTGACAAGTCAACCTCCACTAACTCCATTTTGCATGCTTCTCTCTTTTATGTAGGAAAGAGGTGGTGGGGTCCATTTGACAATTAAAATATCCTTTCATGAAGTTATACACCACATTTTATGATTTGACTTAGATTTTGTGCATGAATTTCTTCATGGAACAAAAAGTAGGCAACATGAAAACTCCTTCTTAACCCTTTGATAGCTAATTTCAATGCTAAAAATCTTTTCAAGGGTAAATTCATCATTTTTCCCAAGTTTACACTACCTACCCATTAGACTAGATGAAAGCAAAGATATATCAAGGACACTTATGAATATTTCCAAACTTTGAAAATGGCATAATGAGTTGATTCAAGTCTCAGAATATCATCCCAAGTGGTTGGCATCTCAAGATCACCTTTAAGACCTAAAAAACATAAGAAAAATTCAAATAAATCTATTTCTTACTCCATCTATATGGATTACATAAAATATAACAAAATTTATTTGATCCTCATGAAGTTGGAAACAAATTTTATTTTATACTCATGGTTAAATTATCCCATTTGAATGCACTTTTAGGCTCATTTCCTTAATCGGGTCCTAAAAGGAGGGTTTGCAAGGGTTTTAAGTGAATTCTGATCTTAACCTTTGTTTATAAAGGTTACACATTGGAATTTATTCAAAATTCCACTTATGGCTTCTAGAATACCCTATCCATATTTTCTAAACAGCTTGAGGTCCCATGAAAACGTTGGTGAAAGATCCAAGCTTTTGAAGATGGCATTTAAGCTCCATTTCTTGTGTTTTGGGAGGTCTGAAAACCCTCAAGCCAATTTCATGGCTACTTGATGGATCTCCTTGAAAAAAAATGGTTTTAACACCTCTTTCAACATCATATAAACATTTTTTAATCATTATAAGGGCTCATTAGATGATTTTGGTCTATGTTTAGCTCTTTTCTCAAAACTGTCAAATTGGTGCAAGGAGTCTCAAAAAACCCTACCTTTGTTGTCATAATGGACTGAGATGTTTTCCTATATATTCCTCTCTTGATGGTCATACATAAGTCCTCTCATGGTGATTTTTAGCCTATTCCCTTGATTATTAGGTGATATTAGCACACTGTTGGCCTCAAATTGCTCACTGCCTTTTATAGCTTATTTGGCTTGGCTGTAGATTTTAGTATCAAGTGAATGTAACCTTCAAGATTTTATCATTATGTTGTTCTAAAAAGAAATTATCCTCCCTTATGATCCTTTGACCTCACTAGGTAATTTTATTCTTTATGAGACATTTTGTACCAAAATATTTCACCATAACCCTCTTTGGAAAAGGCCCTGACATATGCTTGAATGTGTTTGCTTACCACATTTGACTGTAGGTAAATCTTGAGTATCACTTACCCTCGATACTCCTCATGCAAATTATTATCCCAATTCTATGATGATAATAATTTTTTCTCAAACCTATATCTTCATTAAACCTTAATAAAGTTTATAACTGGTGATAGTCTGTTGTAGGTCTAGTTCCTCAAAAGAGGCCTGTAGATGTCCATTATGGTGGTTATAGGTGAAGATGTTGGTCTTTTAGGCTATACAAAAGCATTATAGGTTAAAAATTTATGATGGTTAACTCATTTTACCTCATGTTAGTTTACCCTATATTAGGCATACCTTAATGCCCCTACATCCTATATATCATAATGATCCTACTAATCCATGTCATCTTTGAGATTGTATGGCTGTAGGTAGTCATTTTATGACTGTGACAACTGACCTTTCCTTCAATGGTTTTATCTTATATTCCAAAACTCTCAATCATCACTTTTATAAAATAAAATCCCTCATTATATATCACTACTTCTTGGAAACAAAACTTCTTCTCCCTTATCCTAAATTTGACTGTGTTTTGACTTCCACTAGCCCCTATACATACTAGGGATGTAGGTGCTCGTATATTAAATAGGAATCATCTTATTTCACATTGCTTGATTGAGAGAGTCATAACTTACAATACCATGACAATTCCCTAGGGTTTTGATTATGATATTTAATCAATATATGTCAATGATGAAGCTCTCTTCATTACAAACACATACACCTAAAGGCCTGCAGGTGGATACCAAACTCTATAGGTTACTTAGGGCCTTATTGAAATGACAACCCTACCCTTACTAGTATTTAAACGTCCCAATCACTTAACATGAAAATTATTGTAATATGTCAACCTTTTATTAGCAAATTTATATATCCAAGACTTGTCTAAGGTCTCTTTGAAGCTCAAAACAACTACCAACTATAGGTTACAGGCCTGTAGGGGTAATTTAGGGATGTAGATGCTCTTTTCCTCTTTTATCTCTCCTTCCTTCAATTAGAATCTTGTTTGTATGGCACTCTTTGAATTGACCCTATCCTATCCTTAAACAACATAATCATTCAAAACTCATGAGATAAACCCTCCTTCCAAAAACCCTTACTTGTGTCTTGATAACTTGCATGTCCTTTATATGGACTTAGAACAGGGTCCCTTTGAATGTTTGAATAGCTTTGAAAAAACACAAAGTGTCAATTATAATTAAAATTATTAAACCTTAACCATCTCACTTTAAATTATTAAACCTTGGAAACCTCCCTTATGCTTATGACCTCCTATTAGTTGTAGACCATTGTTTGAGGGTGGTTGTAGGTAGTCATTTCAATAGGTTCTTATTGAGCTCATTATGCCTTTTCCCTTATTCATTAATAAGGTTCTCCCCCTCAAAGCAAACTAATTTTCTATCAAAAAAATTTACCTTCCCTAATAGGGTCAAGATCATCCATATTGTCACTAGGCCTCCTTAAAAGATACAGTCATGTAGGATACCAAAATGGCACTGTAGGTTTCAACTAGTGTCACTCAGCCATCCTTATTTCTTTTAAAATGGTCATTAGAATAGAACATGATGGAGAGATATTCACTTATATCATTTTCTTATGTTCTTATTGTACCTTCATGACAATGATAGACTACTTTAGGTCATCATTTTATTGTGCTTGATGCTTGACTATGTCCATATCCCCTTTGTTTATGTTTGATAACCCCAAACATCCCTTGGCTATGACTTTTCATAACTTATGACTTATTGGTCATAAAAGACTTCAAGAAGATTCTCTCATTTTTAATTCTCATTATACATTTATGACATCACCTTATTTGTATGACACTACTGAAGATGTTCTTTTGACTATGCTTAATGTTTGATGATGATATATGTCCTTTCACCTTGCTTGTGTTGGTTTCACTATCCCTTGACTCTCTTGAAAAATATTCTTGGAATGGATATGGGTATGAGGTGTGAGTGGAGTGTAAATATGATGAAAAAAATATGGTAGGTGGGGTGAACACAAAACACAGTGGTAGATGGTAGAGAGATGGAGATGGATGGGAGGTGAGTGAGATGGAGGTGGGAAATGAGGTGAAGGAGCATGCCAAGACCATGGAGAGGAGTGTATATAATCACAAAATATGAACCATCATAACATCACAATTTTGAAGCAATTGCTCTTTCTTTGACTAGCTGAGTTTGAGGCCCTTATTTGACCCTAAATTTAAATAATAACACCTTTATAATGACATGAAAGGATAGGAAAAGTCTTAAATATTTTTAAACAATTTGAATTTTCCCAAAACTCAACCCAGGTGAAGAGAAATTAAAGAAAAACAACTATTTTTTGGTTGCCAAGCAGTAGAATTTGACCTGACTTCAAATTAATGGTTATTGAACATGGAGAATGCAATTGAGAAACTGATTGAACATAAAGAATCACTATGAGTCTTGTTTCTTCACCCCAAATTTTATAATTTTTACCCTCCTCCAGTATAATGTACCATCAAAAAACCTACCGGCATGTCTCTCTGTCCAATAACCAGGAAACCAAAAGGAAGCTAGTTTTGGGCCTGTATGGCAATAAAACTCCATGAAATTTCTATGGAATCTGGTATATGACCTATAAAAGACTTCCCCTACCCTATATTTTATGGAAACTATATGGATTCCATACTTCTCTTGCAACATTAGTGAAAAAGGAGTCTTTTTGCCCTTTTAAAAGCAAATTCTTCCTCTCCATCACTTGAAATGGAATGTTTAAAAAAAATTTGTGTCATCCATGTATATTTACATATTTTTGACCTTTTAATTGACAAATTTGGCATGTGGGAGCTATTTTGGGGCCTTTTTGGATAAAATAAGATATCAAGAGACCTTTTTATGACTTTAAACTTTAGACTTAGGCTATTTTCACCTTTACACATGACTAAATCTATTTTGAGATAATTTGATAACTTTTGATATAATTTTTTATTCTTTTTAACCCCATTTATAGTATTTTTAGCCAAAATTTATGTTTTAAGACCATAATTGACTAGTTTAACCAGTTACATTGGGAAATTGATCATTTTTGGATAATAGGGGTAGTAATTTGGCCTTGAAAATCCAAATTACTAAAAAATTTAGTGAATTTTAGGGTTTACCAGCCTATTGCTCAAAAGAACTCAAATCTCTAGCAAGGATAAACCAAGACAAACACTAAAACTAGGAAAGTTGTATACCAATAAAAAATAAGAGAAACTGACATAACAACAACAAACATGTGCAAGTATGCACTTAAAGGAAGGGATAAAAATAACACTGAAAGGGAAAACAAATACTACTGAAATCATGTGAAAAAAAGAACTTATAAGAATGAAACTATAAATAGTCTATGTACAAATTAACCTCTAACTTGCTAGTCCTCCTAGATCAAAAGGAAAGTTCTTCAATACACTTCCATAATAAGATGGAAATTGGTGTGTTACATGTTCCCTTGCAAGCTCAGTGGTTGAGAAATCAAGCATCTTCTTTGCCAACTCCTTTGACATGTTCATATGTGGAATAATAGGAGAAAATTAACCTTCAATGTAGACATACTCACTTGGTGGCTTTTCTACTTTATCAGGATCCATTTCTACACAAACTGGTTGACTAATATGAACATGAAATATACTTATATTACCTTTTGTAAGCATACCTTTTTTTTAAGGCTCATCAAGAAGATGATAACCCATTCTAAATATCTAAAACAAGTCTAGGTGAACCATGAAATCTTGAGGTGGTAGAATTGAAGGACTACCCACTCCATCTTCTTTGATTTTCTTGATAAGGTTACTCTCTTTGGCTGAAATAAAACTATAATCCTCTTGGAGAAGATCATATCTTACTCTCAAAACTTCAAATAAGTTCTCCAATGAGCATTCTAGCTGATTGGTAATCTCTAGATGTCCCTCAAAATTATTAGCTTTTACATTCAATTATTCATCCTCTTTATATGATAGCAGCACTACTTCCTTAACCTCTTCATAAACACTTGCATCCTCTTCAGTGCATTCTTAGGAAAGTTTTGGATAATAGGGGTAGTAATTTGGCCTTGACAATCCAAATTACTAACAATTTTAGTGACTTTTAGGGTTGATCAACCTGCTGCTCAAAATAACTCAAATCTTTGGCAAGGATAAACCAAGACAAACAATGAAACTAGGAAAGTTGTAGACTAATAAAAAATAAGAGAAATTGAAATAACAACAACAAACATGTGTAAGTATGCACCTAAAGGAAGGGACAAAAACAACACTAAAAGGGAAAACAACTACTACTGAAAGCATGTGCAAAAAAGCACTTAGAAGAATGAAACTATAACTAGTCTATGTAAAAACTAACCTCTAGCTCGCTAGTCCTCCTAGATCAAAAGGAAAGTTTTTCAATACACTTCCATAATGAGATGGAAAATGATGTGTTACATGTTCCCTTGCAAGCTTAGTGGTTGATAAATCAAGCATCTTCTTTGCCAACTCCTTTGACATGTTCCTATGTGGAATAATAGGAGAAAAGTAACCTTCAATGTAGACATACTCACTTAGTGGCTTTTCTACTTTGTTAGGCTCCATTTCTACACAAACTGGTTGACTAATTTGAACATGAAATATACTTGTATTACCTTTTCGAAGCATACCTTTGTTTTTAGGCTCATCAAGAAGATGATAACCCATTCTAAATATCTGAAACAAGATTAGGTGAACCATGAAATCTTGAGGTGGTAGAATTGAAGGACTACCCACTCCATATTCTTTGATTTTCTTGACAAGGCTACTCTCTTTAGCTAAAATAATACTATAAACCCCTTGGAGAAGAGCATATATTTTTCTCAAAACTTCAAATAAGTCCTCTAATGAGCATTTTGGTTGATTGGTAATCTATAGCTATCCCTCAAATTGATCAGCTTTTACATTCAATTATTCATCCTCTTCATATGATGGAAACACTACTTCCTTAACCTCTTTATGAACACTTGCATCCTCTTCAGTGCATTCTTGGGAAAGTTTTGGATAATAGGGGTGGTAATTTGGCCTTGACAATCCAAATTACTAACAATTTTAGTGACTTTTAGGGTTGACTAGCCTGCTGCTCAAAAGAACTCAAATCTTTGGTAAGGATAAACCAAGACAAACACTGAAACTAGGAAAGTTGTAGACCAATACAAAATAAGAGAAACTGACATAACAACAATAAACATGTGAAAATATGCACCTAAAGGAAGGGATAAAAACAACACTGAAAGGGAAAACAACTACTATTGAAAGCATGTGCAAAAAATAACTTAGAAGAATGAAACTATAACTAGTTTATGTAAAAACTAACCTCTAGCTCGCTAGTCTTCCTAGATCAAAAGGAATGTTATTCAATACACTTCCATAATAAGATGGAAAATGATGTGTTACATGTTCCCTTGCAAGCTCAGTGGTTGAGAAATAAATCATCTTCTTTGCCAACTCCTTTGACATGTTCATATGTGGAATAGTAGGAGAAAAGTAACCTTCAATGTAGACATACTCACTTGGTGGCTTTTCTACTTTGTTAGGCTCCATTTCTACACAAACTGGTTGACTAATCCGAACATGAAATATACGTGTATTACCTTTTAGAAGTGCACCTTTGTTTGTAAGCTCATCAAGAAGATGATAACTGATTCTAAATATCTGAAATAAGTTTAGGTGAACCATGAAATCTTGAGGTGGTAGAATTCAAGGACTACCCACTCCATATTCTTTGATTTGCTTAACAAGGCTACTCTCTTTGGCTGAAATCAGACTATAATCCCCTTGGAGAAGAGCATATATTTCTCTCAAAATTTCAAATAAGTCTTCCAATGAGCATTATGGCTGCTTGGTAATCTGTAGCTGTCCCTCAAATTGATCAGCTTTTACATTCAATTATTCATCCTCTTCATATGATAGCAGCACTACTTCCTTAACCTCTTCATGAACACTTGCATCCTCTTCAGTGCATTCTTCTTAAAGCTCATTTAAATAAGAAATTTTCTCTTCTAGATCAAACTTGACATGCTCCTCTTCCTGAGTGTGAATGGAAGGAGTGAAAGATGACTTAACTTTTGATATAACTTGAATTTGTTGGGAAAATTCAACATGGAGAGTGGGAGAGAAGCTCATGAAGCTTGGAATCTTGAATGAAGTAGATTTTTGTGCCATGGTGGATTCATTTTATTTTATCCACAGTGTTATTTAGCTTTCTAACTCTACCTTATCCTACTTCTTGGCAGTTTGTTACTCCACAACTACCTCTTTTTACTCTTAAATGGTCTCTTGGATTGACTTCTAAGATGGGAAGGCTAGAGGAGGAGAAGAATGAATTGAAACACTTTGAGGCTTGATTTCTAAGGGAAGCATAGATGGAATATATGAAGGTTTTGGTAGAACAAATGAAGGGACATGAGATTGAGGACAATGTACATGTTATCCTTCAAGACTCCTAAGCTTATCCTCTATGCTTTCAATGAAATCTCCAATATCTAACATAATATCTAAGAGATTTTGGTGATTTTCCCTCTCAATGGGTGTCCATTTTTCTTTCACTAGCTGCAATGACTCCCTCAAATGATGAATTAGGTGAGTAGGGGTATCTTGGCCATAATAAATTCTTGAATATAGCTCTAGTGCATTATTGTCAAGGCTCACTAGAGTTTGTTTAAGTGCTGATATGGATTGGGTAGATATAAAATGGCCATGATTAGGTTGGCTAGATGGGTATGATGGTTCATGATAGGATAGGTTATACTAATCATAGTAAGGATTATATGGATCCATATTGAAATATGCCATTAAATACCATTATTAAAACAAATACTGCAAGTAGTCAATAATTGAAATGATAGCTAATCTCCTAAATGCCTCCAAAGGCTATTATGTAAAGAAAAAGTTCCAGCGAGTGTGCCAAAAACTATTATCACTCTGGAGTGCACCCTGCTTGAAGATGTGTAGATCACACCCTCACTTTAGTTGATATAATGGGAACTTCTTAGAGTGTGGGTGACTCTTTGATGAGAATAATCTCCAGAGACAGTTGGTTCCCTTTAAATTTATCAATTATAACTCAACTACTATGGCTTTTTTGGGGTGAAAAGTGGAAGGTAAAATTGAAGTAAAATACTAATTAAAGGGGTGATGCACCTAAATTTTCAAAATCCTCTAAATTTATTAAAATCAATACAAACATGTAATCAATAAAATTTATATTTTTGTCCTTAAGTAAAAATGTTTCAGATGAAGGGTTGAAAACCTCTTCAAATGACCTGTCGAAGGTGAGATAGAGAGAGATAGGTGAGGAAGGGACTTGCCAAAAGGAGATAAATCTCAATTATAGATTTGTACACAATCAAATACACACTATTATTCTATCAAAACTTAGATATAGAACAAAAACTTCCTTTATTGATAAATGGTCCAGCTTACAATTTCTCTCTTAGCTTTAGGAATAATTAAAATAAATGGCTTGAAAAAATAATAAATATGTCTTAAACCCTAATTATATCTAATTTGGAGTTCAAAAGGAGAATATTTAGTCTTGGTTAATTAACTCAAGATCTAAATCCATTTACAATTTAAAATAATCAATAAAAGCTTCTCCCCTTACAAAAATTTGCATGTATTTTCAAATATGGCATAGGAATATGGTGGGCCCAGGTTTTTAAGATAAAGATATATTTTCATGCATGATGCTATGCCATAATTCAAAATTAACTCCACTTAAGGTGCTTGAAATAAGAGAACATTGTCCTTTTCATGGAAATCAAGGAACAAGCTTTGTCAAGTCAACCTCCACTAACTCCATTTTGCATGCTTCTCTCTTTTGCGTAGGAAAGAGTGGTGGGGTACATTTGACAATTCAAATATCCTTTCATGAAGTTATACACCACATTTGATGCTTTGAATTAGATTTTTTGCATTAATTTATCCATGGAACATCAAGTAGGTAACATGAAAACTCCTCCTTAAACCTTTGATAACTAATTTCAATTCTACAAATCTTTTCAAGGGTAAATTCATTATTTTTCCCAAGTGTACATTATCTACCCATTAGACTGTATGAAAGGAAATATATAGTAGGGTCACTTGTAAATATATCTAAGCTATACAAATGAAATATGGAGTTGATTCAAGTCACATACTATCATCCCAAGTGGTTGGCATCTCATGATCATCTTCAAGACCTACAAAACAAGAGAAAAAGTCAAATAAATTTAATTCCTACTCCATCTATATGGATTATGTATAATTTGATAGCATGTATTTTATCCTCATTAATTTTTAAACAACTTTTATTTTATACTCATGGTTAAATTCACCCAATTGAGTGCACTTTTAGGCTTATTTCCTCAATCGGGTCCTAAAAGGACGGTTTGCAAGGGTTTTAAGTGAATTCTGATCTTAACCTTTGTTTATAAAGGCTAAAAATTAGAATTTATTAAAAATTCCACTTATGGCTTCTGGAATACCCTTTCCATATTTTATAAACATCTTTAGGTCCCATTCAAACTTTGGTGAAAGATCCAAGCTTTTGAAGTTGGCATTTGAGCTCTATTTCTTGCGTTTTGGGAGGTCTAAAAATCCTCAAGCCAATTTCATGGCTTCCTGATGGATCTCCTTGAAAAAAAATGGTTTTAAAACATCTATAAACATCATATAAACATTTTTTAATCATTATAAAATCTCATTAGATGATTTTGGTCCATGTTTAGCTCTTTTCTCAAAACTATCAAATTGGTGCCAAGAGTCTCAAAAACCCCTGCTTTGTTGTCACAATGGACTGGGATGTTTTCCTATAGACGCATCTCTTTATAATCATACACAAGTAGTTTCATGGTTATTTTTATCCTATTCCCTTGATTATTATGTGATACAAGCACCCTGTTGGCCTCAAATTTCTCACTACCTTTTATAGCTTCTTCGGCTTGGTTGTAGGTTTTAGTATGAGGTGACTGTAAGCTTCAATATTTTATCATTATGTTATTTTAGAAATTTTTTAGCCTCCCTTCTTATCGTTTGACATCACTAGGTCATTTTATGCTTCATGATTCCTTTTTTACCAAAATATTTCACCATAACCCTCTTTGAAAAAGGCCCTGACACATGCTTGACTATGTTTGCTTGCCACATTTAACTCTAGGTAAAGCTTGAGTAGAACTTACCATTAATAATCCTCATGAAAATTATTATCCCAATGTTATTATGATCATAAATTTTTCTCAAACTTATATTGTCCTTCATCCTTAATAAAGTTTATTACTAGTGCTAGTCTAATGTAGGTCTAGTTCCTCAAAAGAGGCATGCAGATGTCCATTATGGTGGTTGTAGGTGAAGAAGTTGGTTTTTAAGGCTATAATAAATCATTATAGTGTAAACTTTTATGATGGTTAGATAACTAATTTTACCTCATGTTAGTTTACCCTATATTAGGCATACCTCAATTCCCCTGCATCCTATATATCACAAAGCTCCTACTAATCCCTATCATCTTTGAGACTGTATGGTTACAGGTAGTCATTTTATGACTATGATAGTTGAGATTTCCTTCAATGGTTTTATATTGTGGGCCAAAACACTCAATAATCACTTTTATAAAATAAACTCCCTCATTATATATCACTACTTCTTGGAAATAAAACTTCTTCTCCCTTATCCTAAAGTTTACTGTGTTTTGACTTCCACTAGCCCCTGTACAAACTAGGGTTGTAGGTACTCATATAAAAAGAAGAATTATCTTATTTCACATTTATTTCTTGAGAGACTCATAACTTAAAATACCATGACAATGCCCTAGGGTTTTTATTATGATACTTAATTAAGATATGTCAATGATGAAGTTCCCTTCATTACAACACATACACCTACAGGCCTACAGGTGGATACCAAACTTTGTAGGTTATTTAGGGCCTTATTCAAATGAAAACCCTACCCTTACTAGTATTTAAAGTTCCAAATCACTTAACAAGAAAATTACTATAATATTTCAACATTTTATTAGGAAATTTCTATATCCAAAACCTGTTTGAGGTTTCTTTGAATCTCAAACAACTACTAGTTGTAGGTTATAATCCTATAGGGGTAATTTGGGGATGTATATACTATTTTCCTCTTTTATATCTCCTTCCTTAAATTATAATATTGTTTGTATGGCACTCTTTGAATTGACCCTATCCTATCCTTAAACAACATAATCATTCAAAACTCATGAGATAAACCCTCCTTCCAAAAACCCTTGCTTGTGTCTTGATGACTTGCATGTCCTTTGTATGGACTAAGAATAGGGTCCCTTTAAATATTTGAATAGCTTTGAAAAAACATAAAGTGTCAATTATAATTAAAATCATTAAACCTTAACCATCTCGCTTTAAATTATTAAACCTTGGAAACCTCCCTTATGCTTGTGACCTCGTATTGGTTGTAGCCCACTATTTGAGGGTGGTTGTAGGTAGTCATTTCAATAGGTTCTTATTGAACTCAGTATGCCTTTTACCTTATTCATTCATAAGGTTATCTTCCTAAAATTTAAATAATTTTATAACAAACAAATTTATCCTCCCTAATAGGGTCAAGCTCATCCATATTGTCATTAGGCCTCCTTAAAAGATACAGGCCTATAGGATACCAAAATGGTCATTAGAATATATCATGATGGAGAGATACTCACTTATATTATTTTCTTATGTTCTGGTTTTACCTTCTGACAATGATAGACTGTTGTAGGTCATCATTTTATTGTGCTTAATGCTTGACTATGTCCATATTCCCTTTATTCATGCTTGATAACCCCAAACATCCCTTGGCTACTTTTCATAACTTATGACTTATTGGTAAAAAAATACTTTAATAATATTTTCTCATTTTTTAATGCTCATTATACATTTATGACATCAACTTATTTGTATTACACTTTTGAAGATGCTCTTCTGACTGTGCTTAATGCTTGATGATGATATATGTCCTTTCACCTTGCTTGTGGTGGTTTCACTAGCCCTTTACTCTCTTGAAAAATATTCTTGGAATGGAGATGGGTATGAGGTGTGAGTGTGGTGGAAAGATGATGAAAACAAGATGGAAAGAGGGGGGGAACACAAAACATGTGGTAGATGGCAGAGACATGGAGATGGATGGGAGGTGAGTGAGATGGAGGTGGGAAAGGAGGTGAAGGAGCATGCCAAGACCATGGAGAGTATTTTTTACAATAAAAACATATGAAACATCATAACATAAAAAAAATTATTCCATTTTAGGAGTTTTAGTGACTTAAAATGAACATTAGTTTTCACAGAAAGCCTCAAAATATGCAAAACAATCCCAATTTATGCAAAAAAGGCTCATTGAGACACCTTGGGAGAATGGAGAAGGAAATTTATTTCTTTAAAACTTGGAAAATTAAGGTTATAAATCATATTAAACATTTTATGAACTTTCCAACATGAATTTCTTGAACACTTGAATCTGCCATTTTCCTCTAAGACCGTACAATTCACCTTTGAGGTTCATAATGCTCTTTCTTTGAATGGATGAGTTTGAGGCCCCTATTTGACCATAAATTTAAATAATAAAACCTTTATAGTGACATGTAAGGATAGGTTAATTCTTAAATATTCTAAAACAATTTGAATTTTCCCAAAACTCTACCTAGGTAAAGAGAAATTGAAGAAAAACAACTACTTTTTTGGTTGCTAGGTAGCATAATTTGACTTGACTTCAAATGGATGGTTATTGAGCATGGATAATCCAATTTATAAAATTATAATACAATAAGTAATCCCTCTGAGTCTATTTTTTTACCCCAAATTTGAGAATTGTACCCTCATCTAACAAACCATACAACCAGAAAACCTATAGGCATGTCTCTCTATGCCAGCAAATAAGAAACCAAAAAGAAGCTATTTTGGGGCCTGTATGGCCATGAAATTTTTGAGGAATTTGTTATATTCCTTATGAAATACTTCCCCTACCATGTATTTTACATAAAATATATGGATTATGTACTTCTCTTGCAACATAAGTGAAAAAAGAATATTTTAACCCTTTTAAAAGCAAATTCTTCCTCTCCACTGCTTAAATGGAATGTTTGAGAGAAAATTTGTTCCATCCATGCAGATTTACATATTTTTTACCTTTTAATTATCAAATTTGTCACATGGGAGAAATTTTTGGGCCTTTTTGGCTAAAATAAGATATCAAGAGACCTTTTTATGACTTGAAACTTTAGACTTAGGCTATTTTCACCTTTTTGATATTACTAAAGATATTTTGAGATAATTTTATAAATTTTGATATCATTTTTTATGATTTTTAACCCCATTTATATCAAATTTAAGACCATAATTGACTATTTTAACAACACTGAAAAAGAAAACAACTACTACTAAAAGCATGCGAAAAAGCACTTAGAGGAATGAAATTATAACTAGTCTATGTACAAACTAACCTCTAGCTCATTTTTCCTCCTAGATCAAAAGGAAATATCTTCAGTACACTTCAATAATAAGATGGAAAATGATGTGTTACATGATCCCTTGCAAGCTCAATGGTTGAGAAATCAAGCATCTTCTTTGCCAACTCCTTTGACATCTTCATATGTGGAATAGTAGGATAAAAGTAACCTCTAATGTAGACATACTCACTTGGTGGCTTTTCTACTTTGTCAAGCTCTATAGGTCTAGTTCCTCAAAAGAGGCCTATAGATGTCCATTATGGTGGTTTTAGGTTAAGAATTTTATATTTAAGGCTATAGGAAAGCATTATAGGGTAAACGTGTATGATGGTTAAATCACTCATTTGACCTCATGTTAGTTTACCCTATACTAGGAATACCTCAATGCCCCTGCATCCTATATATATTACAATGATCCTACTAATCCCTATCATCTTTGAGACTATATGACTATAAGAATTCATTTTATGAATGTGACAACTGAGCTTTCCTTCAATGGTCTGATCTTGTAGGCCAAAACTCTCAATCATCACTTTTAGAAAACAAACTCCCTCATTATATATCACTACTTCTTGGAAACAAAACTTCTTCTCCCTTATCCTAAAGTTCATTATGTTTTGAATTCCACTAACCCCTATATAGACTAGGGTTGTAGGTGCTCATATATAAAAAGAGGAATCATCTTATTGCACATTGCTTACTTGAGAGATTCATAACTTACAATACCATGACAATGCCCTAGGTTTTTGATTATGATGCTTAATTATGATATGTCAATGATGAAGCTCCCTTTATTACAAATGTATACACCTATAGGCCTATAGGTGGATACCAAACTCTGTAGGTTACTTAGAGCCTTATTGAAATGAAAACCCTACCCTTACTAGTATTGAAAGGTCCCAATCACTTAACAGGAAAAGTAATGTAATATGTCAACCTTTTATTATCAAAGTTTTATATCCAAAACCTGTCTGAGGTTTCTTTGAAGCTCAAAACAACTACCAACTATAGGTTATAGGCCTATAGGGGTAATTTGGGGATGTGGATGTTATTTTCCTCTTTTATATCTCCTTCCTTAAATTAGAATATTATTTGGATGGCACTCTATAAATTGACCCTATCATATCCTTAAAAAACATAATCATTCAAAACTCATGAGATAAACCCTCCTTCCAAAAACCCTTTCTTGTGGCTTGATGACTTGCATGTCCTTTGTATGAACTGAGAATAGGATCCCTTTGAATGTTTAAATATCTTTGACAAAACATAAAGTCTCAATGATAATTAAAATTCTTAAACCTTAATCATCTCACTTGAAAGTCTTAAACCTTGGAAACCTCCCTTATGCTTGTGACCTCCTATTGGTTGTAGCCCATTATTTGAGGGTGGTTGTAGGTATTCATTTCAATAGGTTCTTATTGAACTCATTATGCCTTTTACCTTATTCATTTATAATGTTCTCTCCCTTAAAGCAAACTACTTTTCTACCAAAAAAGTTAGCCTCCCTAATAGGGTCAAGATCATCCATATTGTCATTAAGCCTCCTTAAAAGATACAAACCTATGGGATACAAAAATGACACTATAGGTTTCAACTAGTGTCACTCAACCTTCCTTATTTCTTTTAAAATGTTCGTTAGAATAGATCATGATGGAGAGATATTCACTTATCTCATTGTCTTATGTTCTTCTTGTACCTTCATGACAATGATAAACTATTGTAGTTCATCATTTTACTATGGTTGATGTTTGACTATGTCCATATCCCCTTTGTTTATGCTTGATAACCCAAAACAGCCCTTGGCTATGACTTTTCATAACTTATGACTTAATTCAGGTGATAATTTGGGTGACGATTCCACCCCAATTGATGACAGAACTTCTCGGAGCCATAACTTTTATACGGTAGCTCCAATTGACTCATAATTTGAACCATTAGAAAGCTAATAATGAGGAAAATGTGGTGAGATGGCATTGAGATCTGATCAATGAATATTTACCCCTGAAAACCCAATGGAAGTGCCCTAAATTTCAATTTTAGTAGTGTAGTCTAAAAATAGTAAGTTTCTAAAAATAGTAATTCCTCGAATTATGTATTCTTTTAAATCATAGAAGTTAAACCACTTAAACTCCCTCAAGATTGATGACCTTCCACATCTTCCCCCTACTTTAAAAATGTGTATAAATGAATATGTAACCCAAAATGGAAATCAAACATATCTTCCTAGAGATAAACATATGGTTGTATTGCAATCTTGAGTAATAAAACATCTCTTCTTAGAGAATTCATTGTTACTATGTTACTTTTGTGTTCTTGAAATATTTCTCAACCAACTTTTTTGATTTTTGGATCATTTTATGCCAAAAAAATCTAGCCTCCCTAATAAGGTCAAGATCATCCATATTGTCATTAGGCCTCCTTAAAAGATATAAACTTATAGGATACCAAAATGGCACTATAGGTTTCAACTAGTGTCACTCAGCCTTCCTTATTTATTTTAAAATGGTCATTATAATAGATCATGATGGAGAGATATTCACTTATCTCATTGTCTTATGTTCTTCTTGTACCTTCATGACAATGATAAACTGTTGTAGGTCATCATTTTACTGTGCTTGATGTTTGACTATGTCCATATCCTTTTTATTTATGCTTGATAACCCCAAACAGCCCTTGGATATGAATTTTCATAACGTATGACTTCTTGGTCATAAAAGACTTCAATAATATTCTCTCATTTTGAATGCTCATTATACATGTATGATGTCACCTTATTTTTATGACATTGTTAAAGATGCTCTTCTGACTATGCTTAATGCTTGATGATGATATATGTCCTTTCACCTTGCTTGTGGTGGTTTCACTAGCCCTTGACTCTCTTGACAAAGATTTTTAGAATGCATATGGGTATGAGGTGTGAGTGGAGTGGAAAGATGATGAAAACAAGATGAAGGGGTGGGGGAACACAAAACACAATGGTATATGGCATAAAGATGGAGGTGGGAAAGGAGGTGAAGGAGCATGCCAAGACTATGGAGAGGAGTGTATACAATCACAACATATGAAACATCATAAAATCACAATTTTTGAGCCATTAGAGGAGGTTTAGTGATTTAAAATGAACCTTAGTTTGCTCAAAAAACCTCAAAATATGTAAAAAAATCCCAATTTATGCAAAAAAGGCTCATTGAGACACCTTAGGAAAATGGAGAAGGAAATTTCTCACTTTGAAACTTGGAAAATTTAGGTTATAAATATTATAAAACATGATATAATCCTACCAACATGAATTTCTTGAACACTTGAATTTGCCATTTTCCTCCAAGACCGTACAATTCACCTTTGAGGCTCATACTGCTCTTTCTTTAGATGGTTGAGTTTGAGGCCCCTATTTGACCTTTAATTGAAATAATAACACCTTCATAATGACATAGAAAGATATGGTAATTATTCAATATTTTGAAACAATTCAAATTTTCCCAAAACTCTACCCAGGTGAAGAGAAATTGAAGAAAAATAACTACTTTTTTAGTTGTTAGGCAGTAGAATTTGACCTAACTTAAAATGGATGGTTCTTGAGCATGGATAATACAATTGAGAAACCACTTAAACCATAAGTAATCCCTATAATTTTAGATTCTTCACCCCAAATTTGAGAGCTATACCCTCCTCCAACAAACTATGCAATCAGAAAACTTATATGCATGTCTTTCTATGCCAACAAGTAGGAAACTAAAAGGAAGCTGGTTTTGGGCCTATATGGCCATGAAAATCCATTAAATTGATGTGGAATCTGGTATATTTCCTATAAAAGACTTCCACTACCCTTTATTGTATGGAAACCATATGGATTCCATACTTCTCTTATAACATAAGTGAAAGAAAAGTCTTTTTGCCCTTTTAAAAGCAAATTCTTCCTCTCCACCACTTAAAATGGAATGATTGAGAACAAATCCATGCCATACATGTACATTTACATATTTTTGACTTTAATTGGCAAATTTGGCACGTGGGAACTATTTTGGGGCCTTTTTGGCTAAAATAAGATATCAAGAGACCTTTTTATGACTTGAAACTTTAGACTTAGGCTATTTTCACTTTTTTGTACATTACTAAAGCTCTTTTGAGACAATTTTATAACTTTTTATATTATTTTTGATGTTTTTTAACAACTTTTTTGGTGTTTTTGGCCAAAATTTGTGTTTTAAGACCATAATTGACCAATTTAACCAGCTACATTGGGGAATCGACCATTTTTGGGAAAGTTTCAGATAATAGGGGTAGTAATTTGGCCTTGACAGGCCAAATTAATAACAATATTTTCCCCAATAATAATGACATTTCCATTTTGGAAATGATATAGAGCTAGAGGAATCTTGGAAGTAGGATTTTTTAAAATATAGATGCTAAAAACAAAATTATTGAAGTAAGGAGCTTGTTTCTTAAAAATGTCCAAGCTTGTGATGTTGGCAAGGAAGTTTAGGTTCTCAAGAATGGAATAATTATAAGATAGATTCATCACTAGGAAGCTTGGGTAAAGGTTCATAATATTTGACATCCAATTCAAGATCTATAATCTGATTACCTTTGCTATTAAAATTAGAATGTATTTGTCTCATAATTGTAACCTTAGCATCTAAGGTAATTTAAAGAGGTAAAGGAGGTAAATAAGTTGATTATAAATTTTTAGCCTAGCTGATATAACCTAAGATAAAAGAGTTAGGCTAAATTGTATCAGTTTATTTGTTATAGTTAGTAGTGACAATACTAGTTTTGACTATATCAGGTTGGTCGATATAGTCTACTATAGATGGTGAATTTGAGGGCACTATATCGATACTTTATGAGACCTAGTATATATAGCCTGGGAATGAAGTGTGGATTGTATCAGGTTGGCTGATATAGTCTTAATACTAAAAGATAAAGGGAATAGTATCAAGTTAGTTGATAATATTGGGACTATGTAGAATGGTATCAATCTAGTCAATCTCATAATATGTGGGAATAGTAGGCATTTCCTGAATAACCCATGGAGTATCTATCGATGGTCATTTAGTAGGAGGGACATAACCTTCTGGTTTTGAGTCAATATCAATATAGTTAGATGATATATGAATGATGTGAACATCATAGTTAATGTCATGCATTTTGGATAAGGTATTTTGATATTGCATTACATATAACTCTCATGATTGAGTTTGAGCCATAATTTTGGCATCATCATAACATGGAAAAATATTACACGCATGAGATGCAAGTTGATTTGTGTCAATAGGGATGTCTGTGGTGGAAATACCCTTGTTAAATAAATTCCTTAGAGATATGATAAGAGGATTTTTAAAGAATTTTGCACCCCATATTCATTGAAAGTGAAATTCTCTTATGTATAAGAGGATTCATGAACATTACATGGGGGAGGAATTTCAATGGTATCATCAATTAGAGGAATGGTTTGATCTCATGGAATAAGAGAATGAGGGAGACAGTTCTATAAATAAGGAGGTAATTGAGTGGTAATGCAAGTATTTTTTAATTCATTGGGTTCATAATCATTATATTTCAAAAGAGTGACATGGAGATTATGGTGTATGTTGACAAACTTAGGAAGAGGTCAAATATTGATATGAGCTATAATGGGAATATGATATTGAGATTTGGGATATGGAATATGGATGCTCCAAGGGTTGGAATATACCTCATGCTTATATCATTTTCCATTATGGATAAATTTTATTCACTTTCTAGCATAAGATGTGATAGCTCACATACGATGAGTCCATGGACAACCTAAGAGCATGTTTTAACAGAGTGGAAGTTATAGGACCATAAGTTTGGTGTGAATCATTTTTTTTCCAATCATGAGAGGGAGCCAAATATAACCAAGAGGTTTTTGATTGGTTTTATCATACCCATAACAAGTGAGGTGAATTTGTTTAAGG
>JARHVA010001524.1:967500-1072500 GCA_037957365.1 Torreya grandis | reverse complement strand
AGCTTTACCATCAACCAAGTTTATGACTTAGGTTTAGATATTAAAATTCAATCACTTTTAATTACCATACCCTCAACCTAAGTCCTTTGACCTATGGTTTGAGATTCCAAATATGACCTAATAAGTTTAGGTTCTAGTCCCTTGTGGACTTTAATAACAAAAACCTATTCATTATTATTATTTTTATGAAATATATAAATAAATCAATTACTTCAGTCCTATAAAAAAATATTTAAATAGGTTTGAACCTTACCAATTCATGGTATTTCATTGTGGATTTAGTGCACAGACCTGAATGAATCTTTAATTGAGGATTCTAAAACTCATATGAGGTCCCACAACCTTTGAGTTGCATACTAATACTCACTACATTATATTTTTAGGGTGCATCTAAGATGTTGGAATGAACAACATTCACATCAAAATGTTTGGTTGATTTCTCAGTTAACCAAAAAGAGAATAAAAGATAATTGACTACAAAAATTGACTGAATCCAAGACTGAACTCATAATGAGACAACACAACTCAAATCACAAAAATGATAGATAAAAAGGGATAGACTCAAGTTTTAGACACTACTACATCAATTTTATGGTTTACCTATGTACCATATCCTTGCCACTATATGTACAACTTCTAAATCTAACATACGTTTATTTTTTATGTACTTACAATCAATAGAACCTAGACATTAGTAGTATCTGGTCATAATAGACAATGCAAGATAATATCATATAATCATATAATATACTGCATGAATGGTTATAATTCAATTAAAACCAATAAATAACATTCTAAAAATCACATAATATCTATAATAAATGTCCACATAACATAAGAATATTATAACAATCCTAATAATCATTCAAAGTCAATGTGTTGGGCAGGTGTGGTCATGACATCCACCCTCCCTTAAGAATGGCACCATCCTTAGGAACTTAAAATAAATGAGGATATTGTTGCTAGAAAATATTTTCATCTTCCAAGATAACACTACTTTCCCTCATTTGATCCCATTGGACCAATACTTGATGCAATTTTCTTTTTTATAGCTCAATGTTACACTGAGATAGAATCTTGATAGGCTCTAGTTGACTTATTTACTCTCCCTCCAATTAAATACTATCCCAATTTAAAACATGTGAGGTATCTGAAACATATTTTATTAGTAATGCTACATGATAAACATCATGGATTTTAGATAGATAAGGAAGAAGATCAAGACAATATGCTATCAGGCTGATCTTTTCCACTATGTCAAAAGGTCTAACATAGTTTGGTGCTAATATAGCATATTTTTAAAACTTAATTGAGTTTTTTAGAGGTCTTACTCTCATAAATACTTTTTTTAAACTTCAAATTCTCTATGTGATCTTTTTATATTTGCATAGATTTTTTATCGATCAGAGGTAGCCTTCAATCTTTCTCTTATAACCACCATTTGTTCATCATAGGTTGAGGTCAACATACCCCCATTTCTAAAAAATAAGGACCCTTGTTTTAAATTGTGCAAATTTATACCTTAAAATTTAAAAATCACTTGAACAGAGTATGACTAACATGTTTGCACATTATCTTTATCTGAAGATCATCCACACATGGTTCTCATTTGAATTAATTGACATCTTTTCAAATGATTATTATTTTTCCCCTTCTAATGTTGTTAATGATTTTTGCATATGTTTATATAGTCCAGGTTTAATGGAATCTCATTTGGGAATGAACATGCTTAAGGTTTTGTGCTTCAATGTTAAATTGATCTTTTACTGGCCTTTGGTCTATCAAAGATTAATTGAATTTATTTTTAAGTCATGTTAAAACCTAGGGTTTTATACAATAAAATGTATTTTAACCTAGGTCCTTTTGAATTCAAATTTATGTGAGAGCAATTTATGCTGGAATAATTAATTGAACCATAGACTTAGTTTAGTTTTTATCCTATGGCTTAGTCATGTTTATCAACATGACCAAATCTTAGTCTAAAAATTCATACTCTTTATTTCTTGAGCCCCCCTTTATTCTTTTTATCTCTACATAGTCTAACTAATGTAGGGTCCCTTTTTTTATGTTCCAATCTTACCCTAAAGCCTTATCATAAATTTCTAATTTTGTTTATTTATACAACAAAAACCCTAGGATATAACTTTATGACATAGCTTTTATCATTCACGGGGTCCCTTTTATAATGTTTAAGAGCTTACCCTAAAAATTTTACCCTAATGTTTTATCATGTTTATCAACACAAATAAAACCATAGTATAAAATAATTTAACTTAAGTTCCTTATGTTCCTCGAGCCTAATTTAGTTTTATTTTATTGACCGCATGATCAATGGTACTCATCTACTTAGGCAAGATTGATCTAATAACACCTATTGAGTTAAATCTTCAACAGAGCCCCCCAAAAAAGTAAGAAGGTGACAAATGTTTCCATCATGGGAACCCTACCAAAGATCCAATAGTACATAGTAAAAGATGATATGATGGATTGTGATTAATCAGTCAAAGATGATTTGACGATACGAGATTGACATTGATAATTCAAAGGAACTTAGAACTAATGTGAAAATGCCAAGTGTCAAACCCATAATGGACAATTAAATATTGAACATGTCCCCAAATATCAATGGTATGTGATTAATTTTACACATTACAATCGATGGTGCGTATCAAGTTAAATCTTTAATAGTAACCTCGAATGGATGAGAAGGTGAAAAGAGTCACAATTTTAGCAAAAAAAATTGAGTAGCCAATGGCATTCCAACCTTTAGATTATGATTCGATGGAGTGCATTAATTTAGATAGAATAGATCTAAAAGTGAATTATGAAAGTTGAAAATCAAAGGCCTTGATAATGACAAGGAGATTGAAAGTGGCATAATCACAAGACACAAATTAAAGCTTGAGTATATTTCATAGATTGATGGTACATGGCCTCACATATAGATTTAGATCAATGACATATAGAGTAAGGAACATGATCCAATCAATCAAGATCAATAGAGTGAATTCATCTAGATATAGATGATCTAATGATGCAAGATCAATATTGACATTTCAATAAAGATCAAGATGATTACTAAAGTGATAAGTGTCACAACCTTGTAGAATATAGCAAAGCAGCCAATGGCATTCAATTTTTCATATTAAGATTAATGAACTACATTGATCCATGTAAACAGATCTAATGGTGTGAAATAAATAAGACTTTTCAAAGGGTTCAAAACCAATGAAATGATGACATGTTTCCAAAATGATAAATGGTCATATTTAAAATATTAATGAGTAGGATGCCATGATGATGCCACATCGAATCTACGTGAGTAGAATATGTTAAATTGAAGATTTTATGGACCTGGGGAAATGAAAAGGTATAAATGTTCAATCTAGAGAAAATATGAGGCATGAATTTCATATAAGTTTGACAAGTTTTTTCCATTAAATCGCTATAAAAACCTTCAAAAACACCCTAGCAAGTGTGAAAACCCTAATTTTACCCTATGCTCATTGTGACCAAGCTAAGGAAAGTTGAATTATCACTTGTACAATAATAATTCAATCCAAAGCTGAAGTGTAATCTACTAACAAGTAATTTAGAGAAATTCACAACCATGTCAACTCAAAAAATATTTTTTAGAGAAGATGTGGAAGTTTATTTGACCTTGAATGTATAAGGAAGAATTTTTAAGGACACATAATTCGATGCCACAACTATGAACATAGGGGACAACAATTGTTCAAGCTTGTTTTGGACCATTGAGAACTAACAACCCATCATAAGAGAGGAGGGAAAGAACATGTATATAAAAATAATGTACTTCAATGGAGTTTCCATTTAGATAATAGGCCTACACTATGCAGCAACTACACTTGAGGTACTACATTACATAGACATCCTTGCTCTAATTTTTAAAGATGATAAAATAGATAAGGGCATGATTGTTTATGAATGTAGTTTCAGGAAGATTGCTTAAATTTCTCCTATGGATTTTTAAAATTATTAAAAATTGCCTAAACCCTAAGTATACCTAACCACAATCAACAATTGAGCCAAAGATAATTATTTGAAGAGCATCCTTTCTTTAAGGCTATATTTTGGAAACCAAGTGTTTGTTGACTTCAATAATAACATCACCATTGGTCAATTTAGACATAGACTAAGGACTATAATGATAATTATGAATATATTATGTTTAAATATAGCCACTACATATGTAGATAAACTTTAGGTCCCCTTAATCTATTTTATGTTTGAGAAACAAGTCACCCCTCCTCTTGGTAAAGTAATCAGCACTTGTTTGAGTAGGTAGTTTTTTGTAATCAATAAGAGGAGTAGGGCTCAATTATACATAATGTAATATCTTTTATATTCCCTCCTTTACATAAAAAATATCCCCAACCTTAGGGAATGGTTACCTAATAGGACACAAACTATCTCATGATATTACTCCAAGTTACATATTTTTATGTACAGAGATCACATCTAATTCATATGTGATTGTGTCTATGCTACCCTTAATGAGGCCATCATAGGGATCCCAATGATGAGATTTAGCCCCATGATAAATAAAACTATTTAATACATAGGGGATATATGTCTATATCCTAATTATACAATCATTAGGATTGAGGGAACCAAATGCACTCCCCTCAGATTACCAGTCTATGTGCCAAATCATCTTTTAGAACAAGTAGTTTACCAAATCTAAAATGGAATAGATGGTCTTTGCAAGACCAAAAGGAAAGGAATCCTTCATACCCTCCCAATAACCATTTGTATAACTGTGTTTGCATCATGGAACAGTATTGAGGTTGTTTAAAAACATATGACCTCCTTCAATCTTCAAATTGATGAGCTAAGGTAGTGGGATCCCCATGGAAGAGTTAAGGAGAATTTGAAGACTAAAGTAATAAATTTACCTTATGATCACCATCTTGGTCCTTTAGACCCATATACACAAAAGCCTCTTCATTCTTTGAGGTCACCATTATATTAAAAAGACACAACATCAATCTATAATCTAGGATGCAAAGGGAGAAAAAGGGAGATGATGATAGATGGTAGTTAGGACCAAGGCAGTACCATATGCTAAGTGGTACACCTTCTATACCTCCACCATCCTAGCTAAAAATAGAGCCCAGCCCTAAGGCACAAATTAAGTAAAGGCCAAAAGAGAGAAGGCCTGATGAAATTGCATCTTCTTCAACCTAAGCAAAGGAACAAGGATCACCAATGGAGGAGGTTCACATAGTAGCATTAGACCTTGATGAGACCATTTAGGATGCCCTTAAAATTATATCATTAGCCTATGAGTCTGAAGATGAAGAAATGGAGAAGACAAAGTAAGATAAGGTGAAGGAAGTGTTGGATCTAGTTCCTATGAACACCCCTGAAAGGAAATCTAAATTGGCCATTATCATAGTGAAGGCAAAGAATCCCAAAGTGACTTTAACTCCTCCTTTGAGTGAAGACAACCTATTTAGTGAATAAAACTTAATTCATAGTCTAACCATTATATAATGGTTCATATATGGGAAATTGAAAAAGGTACCAAGTGCAAAACATCCATGGGCTATGATAAAGGCCATCAATATCCTAGTTCATGAAGAGGTCAAGCCATGGATCATAGCTCTATAAAAGGAATATGAAAGGAGGATGGTTGTTCTAGGAGAATCAAGTGGAGCACAAATGGAGACTCTAACTCTAAAAGTAACACAATCTTTAGTGGATGTCAAATTTGACCCTAGAACTACCAATTTGTAAAGGGTAACTGAGAAGAAGGCCGTGGTTGGTGGAGAGGAGTTCACTTTCCAAAAAGTGTAACATTTTGTTGGATTAACTCCAATTAGAGGACAAAATCCTAGTGAGGACCCAATGTTTGAATAAATTGTTCTTGAATTGGCCTAGGCTCAGTTAGATTAATTATAAACAATGATCAAGTGCATCTTACAATAGAACAAGAATTTGAAAGAACAAGCCATCTTGTCAATCCAATAAGATGAATTCAAGCAATTTGAGGACACCATGGTTGATTTGTTCAATTCTTTAAAGTTAATCAAGACCATGCAAGAGGTAGTGAATAAATATAACACCATGGCTATAGGTTAAGTTGGCCAATGGCAAACCTCAATCTACCAAGTGAAGTATTTGATTAAGTCCTTAACCAAAAATCATATCTCAAAGTTTAAATAAATTAGCCTAACCTACCTTAACATAGATATGGCTATATTGGTGGATAAAAGTAAAGCCCTAAGTAGCTGGTCCAAGTAGATGGATGACATATCTAAAGACCTCAAACAATAATAGGGTAAGATATTACACATTTTGGATAGCTTAATCAAAGATCCCACCACCATTAATCCACTAGGCCTTATCACTGAAGAGGTGTTCAAGCATAAAACTACTCAATTCATGCAAGAAGTGAGGAATTTAGGACAAGGGAAAATAAGGGTTGATAACAAGAAGATCATGGGCCTACTTTTAACATCAAAGGAAAAGATAATAGATGTCAAGAGTATCAAACAAGCTTTGGAAAGGGATGAGAGGGATCTCAAGGGCCTAGAAGATCAAGAAAATGAATTGTTCATGAGACATATCATTGATCTCCAACTGATCAATGAACAACATTATATAATGAAGATGTTGCAGGGAAGGCAGAAGACTACATTAGCACAAGGGTCCTAGAATCAAACCAATTAACTCAGGATATTTTATAGTGTAGGAACATTGTATGATATTTGAAAATAGAATATTTTTTTGTAAAGGCATGTGCAGCTTGTAAAGCACATTTCCTATAGGTTAGTCATTTTAGAATGTCTAAAAGGTTCTTAAAGTATTGTAAAAGGACATTTGTCCTTAATATTTGACATGACTAACTGACATACCTCATGAATTGTTTATATAAATAGGTATTGTCAAATGTAACAGGGAGAGAGAGTTTTTGGAGCCAAAAACTATTATGTAACTTTTAATCAAATTAATAAAAGCGAGGAGTTCTATAAATTTTTTCCACATTTACTTATTTGAATTGCTATTATGGTTTTTCTCTCATTTGTTTGGTCTCATTTTTAGATTTGAATGGTTCTTATGAATTCTAGATGTGCATCTTTAAATGTAGAGTTGCCTATTGGTGTTAATGCTAGATTAGTTGAAATTTATTAGGTTTACTTCACTTTATCTACTCTTCTTGTATCTAGGCTAATGTTGTTTGCTTGCAAGGGTGAAATTCTTAAAGTAAATCCTATTCTTATTTTCATCTTTTCATACTTTCCTTAGATGTTTCCCTGATGTGTGATAGGATTTGAGCTTATGCTAATTCATGTTGCATATTGTTTAAATGCATGTTTAGATGAAATTAGGACTTTATCATAATGTTTGAAATAAGGATAAACAACACCTCTCTTTTCTACCTTACCCTTCCTTTTGATCCCTTTTTATCAGTTCATCTTAGATTAGCTTCATTGTGAATACTCATCTTAGTTTAAATTTAGATATAGGTTTAATCATGATTCAATTTAAATATCATAGATCATCTTCAAAATAAAAGATTAACTATTAGGCTACAGTGGCTCCCAACCACCAACTAATATAAATTTGTGAAACAATCACTTGTTATACCTCTATTACACCAAAGATAACAATATTATCACAACTTGAAACTCTTGCATTGGATTCTTTGGATTTAGAAATGAGTAGTTTTTATTAAACACTAAGAACCACCTATGATACACTTTCAGGCATCAATAGGGAATGCATTACATTGGTGCTACAAGGAGAGGTCATTAAATCTTTGAATTTTTAACATCCTTGCTAATTTTGGTGAATTCTATTTGAATATTGATGTATTATTTGCATATTTATGTTTCTTTTAGCATATTTGTGTAAAGATCATTGATCTTAATGGTTTTAGACTAGTCTCTATACTTATTCAGATAAAGATAGATATTCTTTGAAGATATATGATAAATTATAGTAAAGATATCTTAAGATCTATGAATCCAAGGTGTTTGAGGTTAGTAATAGTTTTTTTTTCAAATATTGATTGGATCTCAACAAATTTGTGTTTAGTTGAGCTTGAAATATGTAAAGATCACTCATACCTACGTATTCATACATATATTTAAACTAATTTATTCAAAGATTGATGTCCTTTGTCATTATTTATATAAACTTGTGCAAAATTTTCTTAATGTGTAAGTCTAATCATTGTTCTTTACAAAGATAAGATTTACACATCATATTTTAGATAAGGTTCAAAGATTTCAAGCTGGAATTGCCAAGGATAAGGACTAGGTCACATTTAGAGACAAGGATTCCTCTTCTTTAATTAGAATTTCATAGGAGAGCTAAGAAAGACAAAAGTAAGCATAGACTCTGAAAGTCTCAACCAACTTCACTAGTTTAGGGTGCTCTTATGCTCAATCCCTATCAAGGTATGGCTTAGCTAGGAGGTTCTTTAATCAATGTGCTAGGTGTGGTACATGACCTTCCTTGAAATATTGAAAAATAGTTTCCTAATTTTATTCTTAATGGTGTTGTAACTACTAAATAACACATTAAAATTTTAAAAACTACTTTAAGACTATTGAATGTTATTCATGAAGATGTAACATGCAGACTGTTTCCATTTACTTTCAAGGATATTGTATATGAATGGTTACTAAACCTTCTTAAAAACTACATATCTATTTGGAATGATTTTAATAATTACTTCATTGATCAATTTGGTAAAATCATCGGTCCATGTGTCCTATACCAACAATTTACCATAGTCAAAAGAGATTCAAATGAGCCCATAAGAGCCTTTAATTCTAAATTCTATAAAATGTTTAGAAGAACCATAGCTCCTTACAAACCTGATGGGGATTTAGTAATAGATGTTTATAAGGATTCCTTGGATTTCATGACTTATATGCTTCTTAAAAGGTTTGTTTAGGTCATTAATACACTAGCCCTAGCTTATGCTGAAGCTATGATCATTAATGATAAGATGCAACCCCATGGCCAAATGGATTACAATATTCCCAACATTAATCCAAATTTTCCTATTCTAAATATTATTCCCAATGTCAATCAAAATATTCCTACCTTAAATCAACTTCTAGTCTTGAACCAATTGCCTTTGAGTCGTGCACATCCTGGCCAAAACCTAGGATTCTTGAACAAATATACTAATAGATCTCATCCACAAGACCAGAGAACTTTGATGCCTAAAAATAGTATCAATACTCAAGTGTATAATTATAAGGAACAAAAGATATAGATTGATTCTATCTTAAATATGGTTCAAAAGCTAAGTACTAATTTCATTTAGTTGCAAAAGCAAGTTGGCAATACTAGAGAAAGCTCTAACAAGAACTTCTCTTTTTAAAGGTTTAATAGGCCTTCAAATAGGTTTGAAAATAACAATAACAATAGCCTTAATGATGAGTCATATGATAATAATAATGTGCCTAATATAAATTTTAGTGATGTAGCTTTGCTTAATTATTATAGAGTTCATTTTACTTCAAAACATGATGAATTAGATTGTCTATAATTTTGCATTGCCTTTGAATCTTTTCAATAAGAATTCGATACTTTTAAAGTTATGCCTAATAAAAACAATAGTGCAGGTACTTCAAGTTCTTCAAATTCATCTAAATCTTTTGATCCAACTCTCATGGTGGAGACATTTTAGTTCCCATTTCAAGAAGAGAATGAACTTAAGGATATCCCTAAAGAGATTCATGCTTTTCAACAATTTCCAAAGAAGACCTATCCTCTGAGGAATAGAGAGTAGAAGAAACCTTTGACTACCTCAAACCCACCAGATAACTTTGACACTCCTCTTGATACTACATCAAATAATAATCTAGAGCCTTCAAAGGGAAATACTTCCAAAAATAGTATTGATGCATCTAATTCTCTCAATAAGACTAGATATAATATAGTGGAGGACATGAAAAAGATCAAAGCTAACATTATTTTGCACGAGTTCACCTAAATCACTAAACAAAGGGATTTTTTTTTATATTCTTGTCTAATAAACCTATCAAACCATAAAAGGATACACATGCTAACATTTTAATACACAAAAGTAAGGTAGATGTTTCACCTTTCTTGATTACAATCAGAATATTTGATAAAAAATTGTATAATTTCTTGTTAGATTCTAGTGCATCTACAAATATTATGCCTAAAGGTATATGTGAATAACTTGGTTTGACTCTAATTAAATTTTATAGATTTTTAACTCAATAATATAAATCAAGAGTCAAAGTAATTGGTGAATCGTTGAATTTTCACATGTAGATTGCTTTTGAACCAAGGATCCAATAGTTCATTGAAATCCAAGTGGAAGACATCCCTAATGATTATGGAATGTTTTTTAGTAGAGATTGGATAAGATCCTTAAATGGGTACATGTCAACTAACTATTCACACATGTGGTTACCTTGGAAAGGAGTTCCAAATCAGATCAAGATAGAGAGGGAGCATAAAATGAAGCATATGATCACTGAGTATAATGAAACCAATGAAAGGGTCAACATGTTTAACTTAGATTTGGGTGTTTACACTCTTGACACCCCAAAGGTAGTAACTCTAAAACTTCTCATGCTATGCCTAGATTATGGAAGATGTATTTGATGGTGCTAGATTAAATCAGGTTCTAGAGTAGGAGTGGTATTAATCAATCATGTTGGGAAGGAATACAATGCCTATTATAAAACCCAATTCCCATACTCTAATAACCTTGCAAAGTATGAAGAACTTATTCTTGGATTGAACTTTTTAATCAAACATAAGGTCAAAGAACTATTAGTTTTTGGTGATTCTTAACTAGTAATTAATTAGGTCAAAAGTAAATATCAATGTAAGTTATCCTATATTAAGATATATAAATTTAGAATGTGGGACTTAATTGAACGTTTTGATGATTTTAACATTGTGTCAATCCCTAGGGAGGAAAATAAGGCTATTGATGAACTTGATTTAGCTACATCCAACCTTATGCCCAATCAAAAGTCCAAGTTACAAATCCTTACCATTGAATTAGTCCCATGTCCCTTAGTCCCTAATAATGTCAACCACTTGCAAGTTTTCAATGATGATCAATAGATCATAGACTTTATGACTAGCTCAAGAATATTTGAGTCTCACATCATTGATGAAGTTAATGAGAATACCCTTGATGATGATAAACTTGAAGGAAATCTTGATGATAATGTCATTTACCTCAATGATAATAATATCCCCAAATGAATGATTGCGTTAGAGAAATGGTTTGATTCACATAGACTAGCTGAGACTATCAAGATTTTGAAAGTGAATGGGAAGGATTAGAATGTGATTAACCTAGGTTCCCAAGGTCAACCTTAGTAGGTGAACATTGGTATAACCTACACAAGCATAAAAACCAAGAGAACCAAAGATTTTTTGACCAAGTATAAATATGTAATATCATGGTCCTATGATGACTTTAAGATCTTTGATCTTAGAGTCATAACCCACACTATACCTTTAAAGGAATCTTGCTAGACATTTAGGAAAAAACAAAGGCCAATCAACCCTATCCTATAACCCATGATATAAAAAGAAGTCAAGAAGTTACTAGATGCTAAAATAGTGTTTCCCATTAAACACTCCACTTGGGTAGCTAACTTATTACCAGTCAAGAATAAATTTAATGAAATCAAGTTGTGAATTGATTTTATAAATTTTAATAGATCATCTAAAAAGGATAACTATCCCTACCTTCTATTGGCCATGTTATCTAAATTATTTTTGGTTCTGATATGATGTCCTTTTTTGATGGATTTTTGGGCTATAATCAGGTGCTAGTGAACAAGGAAGACAAGATGAAGACTATATTTACTAATAAATGGGGCACTTTTACCTACAAGAGAATGCCCTTTAGATTGATCAATGTAGGTACAACCTTTCAAAGAGAAATATATCATGCATTTTAGGGACTCATAGGTAAGTGACTTGTTATATACATAGATGATCTGATTGTCTTTTCTAAAATAGGGATGATCACATTATGCACTTGCAACAAGTATTTGAGAGATGAAAAAGGTATGTAATCTCCCTCAATATTAAGAAAAGTATCTTTTATGTAACTAAGGGAAAGCTACTAGGACATGTCATAACCAAGGAAGGGATCTCTATAGATTCTGATAGAGTAAATTCAATATCAAAGATAGAGCCCCCTAATAGTAGGAAGGAACTAAATTATTTCTTTGGCAAAATCAACTTTATGAGAAAGTTTATTTCTAGTTTTGCAGAGATTATGAATCCATTGAATGACATGTTGAAGAAAGATGTCAAGATCACATAGAATGAGGAGACTAAGAAATATTTCAAAGACATCAAAGAAGCAATTGGATAAGCCCTTGTACTAATAAGTCTAGATTTCACTAAATATTTCTATCTTTATTCCTTTGTCTTTGATCATACAATAGTTGTTATTCTAACTTAAAATATAGATAAGTGTCATCACCCCATTGCTTTCATGAGTACTAACCTTAAAAATGTTGATTTTTACTATTCTTTGATTGATAAACAAGCATTTTATTTAGTCAAGGCAATGAATAAATTTAGGCATTATATCCTTATAAAAAAGGTACATGCAATACTACTAGAACCTACCACTAATCTAATGTTGAGTCAATGTGAAATTGGAGAGAAAAGAGGTAAATATATGTTTATTCTTCAATAATATGACCTAGAGATGAAGACTTCCAAGTTGATAACATGCCAAGGTTTAATTTAGTTAGTTTCTAATACTAAACACAAATTGAGTGTTATGTAGGTTGGTCAGAAAAGTTGTCAACCTAATGATTGGTATGATCCCATTATTTATTTGATAATCAATGGCTATTATCTTGTATGGTTAAATAGAGATCAAAAGTGAGCTTTAAGGCTCAAGGTATCCCATTTATTGATAAAAGATGGGGTACTATACATAAATATCTTTGAAGGCATTTACCTAAGGTGTGTGTCCAAATAAAAATCAACTAAGATATTAATCACTTTCCATGAGAAGATTGGAAATGGACATCCATCTGGAAAAGCTATAGCTTACAAGATCCTTATAGTTGGTTATTACTAACCCACTATCTTCAAGGATGCTCACAAACATGTGAGAGAGTGTCATTCATGTCATATCTTCAACACTGAAGAGTACAAAGCAGCCATGCCATTGAAGCCAGTCATGATTGATAAACCTTTTGCTCAATGAGGATTAGACTTTGTGGGGGTCATCAACCCTAATTATTTAGATGGTCATAAGTATGTTCTAACTACCACTAACTAAAACACAAGATGGATTGAAGTAATAGTAACGAAGTAATGCAAAACTAAAGATGTGATCAATTTTTTAGAAGAAAACATATGCACAAGGTTTGGCACACTAGTGTCTCTAGTTTGTGATAATGGATCTGCATTTATATCCATTGAGATGACTAAATTAGACTATGAAAAAAACATTATTCTCAAGTTCTCATCAAACCATTAAATTTAAGGTAATGGAGTGTCTAAATAAATAAATAAGAACTTGATAAAGGTAATAAATACATTTTCAATTGATAAACCAAAAACATGGCACAAACTACTCAAGTATGCCCTTTGGGTATACAAAATAAGAGTTAAGAAAGCTCTCAAAGCATTACTACTATTGTTGGTATATGGTCATTCTATTTCCCATCACACTAAAACTACCAACATACAAGTTCATGCAAGAGTACATGGAGGAGGATCAATAATTTATAAGTTCAAGACTACTTGACATCATATAGATGGAAGATGCAAGAGTGGAAGATTTTGCCAATTTTAGTAGACATCAAACCATAGTTAAGAGGTGGTTTGACAAATGTTCAAAGATAAAAGTGTTTAGATGAGGATACTTATTTATTCCTTGGGATAAATCCTTATAACCAAAAGGAAAGCATGGGAAGTTCACACCTTTGTGGATTAGCCCATATCAAATTATTGAGACCCTAGGAGACAACACCTTCAAATGGAAAGACTTACAAGGAACAGAGTTTACATTGCCAACCGATGGGAAATTCCTCAAGCACTATTTCTCTATTGTCCCACTTGAATTTTTCATGGATTCAACTATAAGATTAGTTAGAATTAATGTAGGTAGGGCTTAGCTTTCTATCTTTCTTTCTTGTTTTTTACTTTTTTGTTCCTTGTTTATATATAGTGTGTGTATATATTTGTTTACTTGTTTCCTTTACTTTCTATTTGGTGTGTTTACTTTCCCTGCTTTGTTCCTTTCTTTTAATAAGTATGTTCTATATAGTCATTAGCTCAAGATTTATATGATTACTCAAATAAACCTCATAGTTCAAGAATGCAGGTATGGCCCCTCAGCATTGGTTAATCATGGATTGTTGAAATGTGAGCATGAAGTTATAGTTTGGATAAATTGGTAAGGACTAATAAGTAGGTTAATTGTTCCTTGAGATTTCAAGACTTGTTCTGATATAAGTTTAGGTCTAAGAAGGATTGCACATTTAAGTTGAAGGCTTGAATTATTAGGACAAAGTCATATTTACACTTAAAAAACATTAATTTCTTGGGACAAAGTTTATAACCAAGGATGACTTTCTAAAGATCAAACATTTGACCAAATCCCAAAATTTGGCTAATTTGGTTCCCAACCTTTACTAGAAATTCAAAATATTGAAAAATACAAAAAATAAGAACCTATTAAAAAATTCAAAGACTTTCTAATCAAAGGTGATTATATTAATCTCCGTTGAGGCTATGGACACTTGGTTGGTAGTGGAACAAGGCCTTGAGTGGATCCAAAGGTATCTATGTGAGGGCTATGGATGTTAGACTAGTAATAAAGAAATGCCCAAGACTTCCCTGAGATAAATAATTATTCTTAATTAACATTTGAATATATTGTAAGTCAATGTCAATGGTCAAGGTCATGAGTATTGAATATGTTTTCTAAATCTAATGGAAATCAGTAAGTGAAATCAAATCACACACACATCATAGCTATATTTTAATGTTTAACCCTAATTCTACATATGCAAGACTTGTTTTAACCATGAATTAATCTTAATAATTGTCCCTGATCAAGTGGAATAAATAACCTAATTATTATTCTAAACTAGAGTCTCTAAATTCTAACATATTACTATGTTTTCCCTAGAAGTCACCATTTATTGAGGTCAACATACCCCCATTTTTTAAAAATGGGGACCTTTGTTTTAAATTATATAAATTTTTACCTTAAAGTTAAAAAATCACTTGATCAAAAAAACATTAGTATATTTGCACATTGTCTTTATTTGAAGATATTCCACACATAGTTCTCATTTGGAATAATTGACATATTTTTTAATGATTATTGTTTTACCCCTTCTAATGTTGTTAATGATTGTTTCCTATGTTTCTATAATGTAGGTTCAATGGAATCTCATTTGGGAATGAACATGTTTAGGGTTTTGTGATTTAATGTTAAATTGATCTTTTATTAGCCTTTGGCCTATCAAAGATTAATTGAATCTATTTTTAAGTCATGTTAAAACCTAGGGTTTTATTTAATAAAATGTCTTTTAACCTAGGCCCTTTTCAATTCAAATTTACATGGGAGAAATTTTCATGTGAATAATTAATTGAACCATAAACTTAGTTTAGTTTTTATCTTAAGGCTTAGTCATGTTTATCAGCATGACCAAAACTTAGTCTAAAAATTCATACTTGGTCCTTTATGTCCCAAGCCCTCCTTTGTTCTTTTTATATCAGCACAGTCTAACTAATGTAGGGTCCTTGTTTTTATGTTCCAAGCTTAGCCTAAAGCCTTATCATAAAGTTATAATTATATTTATTAATACAATGAAAAACCTAGGCTAAAACTTTATGACATAGATTTTATCATGTGCGAGGTCACTTCTATAATGTTTAAGAGCTTAGCCTATGAATTTTATCCTAAGGTTTTATCATGTTTATCAACACAAGTAAAACTTTAGTTTAAAATATTTTAACCTAATTTATTTATGTTCCCCAAGCCTAAATTAGTTTTATTTTATTGACCATAGGATCAATGGTATGCATTTACTCAGACAAGATGGATCTAATGACATGTGTTAAGTCAAATCTTCAACATAGCCCTAAAACAAGTGAGAAGGTGATAAGTGTCACCATCATGGGAACCCTACCAACTATATAATGGTACACATTAAAAGATGATCTAACAGAGTGTGATTGATCAGTTGAAGATGATCTGATGGTGCAAGATCGATGTTGATAATTCAAAGGAACTTGAACTAGTGTGAAGATGCCAAGTGTCAAGCCTATAATGGATAATTAAATCTTGAACATGTCCTCAAAGATCAAAGGTATGTGACTAAGTGTACACATTCAAATAAATAGTGTATGTTAATTCAAAGCTTCAATAAAGCCCTCAGATAGATGAGAAGGTGATAAGTGTCAAAATTTTAGTGAAATAACATTGATCAGACAATGGTGTTCCATACTTTAGATAGAGATCTGATGGAGCACGTTAATCTAGTTGGACTAGATCTATGATGCATGATGAAGGTTGAAAAGTCAAATGTCCTAATAATGAATGAGGAAATGACAAGTGGCATAACCAAAAACCATAAATTAAAGCTCAAGCATATTTTAAATATTGATGGTATGCAACATTGCATACACATTCTGATCAATAGCACGTAGAGCAAGGAATATGATCCAATCAATCAAGATCAATAGAGTGCATTCATCTAGGTAGATATGATCTGATGATGTGAGATCAATGTTGAAATTTCAAAAAATATTAGGATGAATGTAGAAGTGACAAGTTTCACAACCATGGGGAATACATCAAAGCAACCAATGGCATTTGATTTCTTAGATTGATATCAACAAACCATGTTGATCTATATAAATAGATCTAATGGCCTAAAATAAAGAAGACTTTTCAAAAGGTTCATAACTAATTAAATGATGACATGTGTCTAAAATGACAAAAGGTCATATTTAAAATATTAATGAGTAAGATGCCATGGTGATGCCACATTAGAGCCACGTAAGTAGAATATGTCAAATTAAAGATTTTATGGACCAAAGGAAATGTAAAGGTATAAACACTCAATCCAAAGAAAATATAAGGCAAAAAACTCATATAAATTTTCAAAGTTCTTTCCATTAAATCTCTATAAAAACCTTAGCAAGTGTGAAAACCCTAATTTAACCATGTGCTCATTATGACCAATCCCAAAGAAAGTTGAATTATCACATGTATGAGGACAATTCGATCTAAAGCTGAAGTGCAATCTACTAAAAAGAAATTTAGATTAATTCACATCCATGGCATATCAAAAAAAAAATTATAGAGAGGATGTATAACTTTATTTGACCTTAGATGCAGATGGAAGAATTTTTAAGGACACATAATTCAATGTCACAACTCTAAATAGAGGGGAAAATAATTGGTTAAACTTATTTTGGACCATTGAGAACTAATAGACCATCACAAGAGAGGAGGAGAAGAACATGTATACAAAAATAAGGTACTATGATGTAGTCTCCATCCAAATGATAGGCCCACACTATGCAACATCTAAATGTGAGGTACTACATTGTATATACATCCTTGCTCTAATTTTTAAAGATGGAAAAATATATAAGGACATGATTGTTCATGAATGTAGTTTTAAGAATATTTCTTAAATTTATCCTATAGCTTTTGAAAATTAATACAAATTACCTAAACCTTAAGTAGACCTAACCACAATCAACAATTGGGCCAAAGACAATGATTTAAAGAATATCCTTTCTTTGTGGCTACATTCTAAAAATTGAGTGTTTTTTGACTTCAATAATAACATCCCCATTGGTTAATTTAGACCTAGAATAAGGATGATCATGACAATGATGAATATATTATGTGGAAATGTAGCCACTACATATGTAGATAAAATTTGGGTCCCCTTAATATATTTCATGGGTGAGAAATAAGTTACCCCTCCTCTTGGTGAAGTAATCATCACTTGTTTGAGTAAATAGTTTTTTTATAATCAAGGAGTAGGGCTAAATTATACATGATGCCATATCTTTTGGATGCCCTCTTTTCCAAAACAAAGATCCCCAACCTTAGGTAATGGTCACTCGATAAGACACAAACTATCTCACAACACTATTATAAGTTACATATCTTTACATATAGGGATCACATCTAATTCATATGTGATTATGTCTATCATGCCCTTAATGAGGCCATTATAGGGAGCCCAATGATGAGATTCAACCCCCTAATAAATAAAATTATTGAATACATAGGGAATATATGTATAGATCTTAATTTTACAATCATTAGGACTGAGGGAACCCAATGCACTACCCTCAAGTTACCAGTCCATGTGTCAAATAAGCTTGCAGAGTAAGAAGTAGTTTACCAAATCTGAAATGGAATATATGGTCTTTGCAAGAAAAAAAGGAAGGGTAGTTTCACACCCTTCTCATAACCGTTGGTATAATTATTTTTACATCATGGGACAATATTGAGGCTGCTTCAAAACATGGGACCTCCTTCAATCTTCAAATTGATGAACTCAGGCAGTGGGATCCCCATAGAAGGGTTAAGGAGCATTTGAATAACAAAGGAATAAATGTACCTTATGATCACCAGCCTAGTCCTTTGAACTCCATATATATAAAACCCTCTTAATTATCTAAATTCACCATTATATTGAAAATACACAAGATCAATCTAGAATCTAGGATGCAATAAGAGCAAAAGAGAGATGATGACAAATAGAAGTTAGGACCAGGGCAATATCATTTTTTGAGTGGTACACCTTCTAGACATCCACCAACAAAGATACAAACAAAGTCTATTTTTGAGGCACAAATTGAGAAAAGGCCAAAAGAGAGAAGGCTTGATGAAATTATATCTTCTTCAGCTCAAGCAGAGGAACAAGGATCACTAGTGGAGGACATTCACATAGTAGAATTAGACCCTAATGAGACCATTGAGGATTCCCTCAAAATTATATCATTAGCTTATGAGTCTAAAGATGAATAAATGGAGGAGACAAAGGAAGATAAGGGGAAGGAAGTGTTGGATCTAGTTCCTATGGACACCCCCAAAAGAAAAATTGAATTGGCCACTGTTCTAGTGAAGATAAAGAATCCCAAGGTGACTTTTACTCCTCCTTTGAGTGAAGTCAACCTATATAGTGAAAAAAAATTAATTCATGGTCCAACTATTCCAAAATGGTTCATCTCTAGAAAATTGTAAAAGGTACCAAGTGCACAACATCCATGGGCTATGATGAAGGCCATCAATATCCAAAATCATGAAGAGGTCAAGCCATATATCCTATCTCTATAAAAGGAAGATGAAAAGAGGATGAATACTCCAAGAGAAGCATCTCCAAAAGTAAAAAAATCTTTATTGGGTGTCAAATTTGACCTAACAACCACTAACTTGTAGAGGGTAATTAAGAAGAAGGCCATGGTTGGTGGAGAGAAGTTCACTTTCCAAAAAGTGGAACCTTTTGTTGGATTAACTCCGATTAGAGGACAAATGCCTAGTGAGGACCCAATGTTTGAAGAAAATGTTCTTGAATTGGCCTAAGCTCAATCAAATCAATTATAAACAATGATCAAGGGCATATTTTAATAGAACAAGAATTTGAAAGAATAAGCCATCTTGTCAATCTAAGAAGATAGATTCATGCAATTTGAGGACACCATGGCTAATTTGTTTAATTCCTTAAATTCAGTCAAGACTAGGGAAGAGGTGGTGAATAAACAAAGCACCATGATGATAGGCCAAGTTGGATAATAACAAGCCTCAATCTACCAAGTGAAGGATTTGATCAAGGTCTTGACCAAAAATCAAATTCCAGAGTTTAGAATAATCAGCCTAACCCAATTTAACATGGTTTTGGCTATATTGGTGGATAAAATTAAATCCCTAAGTAGCTTGTCCAAGTAGATGGAGGACATCTCTGAGGACCTAAAATAGAAAGAGGGTAAGATATTACACATTTGGATAGCTTAATAAAAGATCCTAACACCCTTAGTACACTAGGCCTTATCACTGAAAAGGATTTCAAGCATATAACTACTCAATTCATGTAAGTAGTGAGGAATCAAGGACAAGGGAAAATAGGGGCTAATAAAAATAAGATTTGGGCCTAATTTTGCCATCAAAGGAAAAGATAGGAGATGTCAGGAGCATCAAACAAGCTTTGGAAAGGGATGACAGGTACTTCAAGGGCCTAAAAGATTAAGAAAAGGAATTGTTTATGAGACCTATCATTGATCTCCAACTGATCAATGAAAAAGATTATAGAATGACAATCTTGTAGGGAAGATAGAAGACTGCATCAACATAAGGGTCCCAAAGTCAAACCAGTTGACTTAGGATATTCTATTATGTAGGAATATTATATAATATTTTAAAATATAATATTCTTTGTAAAGGAATGTGCAACTTTTAAATCACATCCCCTATAGGTTAGTCATTTTAGAATGTCTAAAAGGTTTGCAAATAATTGTAAAAGGATAGTTGTCCTTAATATTTGACATTACTAACTGGCATACCTCATGAATTATCTATATAAAGAGGTATTGTTAAATGTAAAAGGGAGAGAGAGTTTTTGGAGCCAAAAATTATTTTGTAACTTTTGAGAAAATTAATATAAGCAAGGAGTTCTATAAAGTTTGTTCACATTTTATTATGTGAATTTCTATTATGGTTTCTCTCTCATTTGTTTGGTCTCATTTTTAGATTTGAATGGTTTTTATGAATTCTGGATGTGCATCATTAAATGAAGAGTTGCTAATTTATGTTAATGCTAGATTAGTTGAAAGTTCTTAGGTTTTCTTTACTTTCTTTGATCTTCTTGCATTTGTGCTAATTTTATTTGCTTGTAGGGGTGAAATTCTTAAAGTAAATCATGCTCTTATTTGCATCTTTTCATACCTTCCTTAGATGTTTTCTTGATGTGTGATAGGATTTGAGCTTATGTAACTTCACATTGTATATTGTTAAAATGCATGTTCAGATGAAATTGGGACTTTGTCATAATGTTTGAAATAAGGATTTAAAACACCTCTCTTTTCTGCCTTACCCTTCCTTTTGCTCCTTTTTTTTATCAATTCATCTTAGATTAGCTTCATTTTGAATACTCATCTTAGTTTATCTTTAGATATAGGTTTAAGCATAATTCACTTTAAATAGCATAATTCATGATGGCTCCCAACCACCAACTAATATAAATTTATGAAAGATTCACTTGTTCTACCTCTATTCCACCAAATATAGCAAGATTATCACAACCTATAACTCATGCATTGGATTCTTTGGATTCACAAATAAGTAGTTTTTCTTAAACATTAAGAACCACATGTGATACAATTTTAGGCATCAACATCATACTCCTACAAACATTATGGTCTATGAAACACATAGTTTTCCAAGTTATTCCATCCCAAAGGATTTTTTCATTTACATCCATATAGGGCTTTGAATGGAGTCATCTTGATTAGTGAATGATATGTATTATTATAAGAAAATTCTACCAAGTGTAGGAAATATTACCACTTATATGTTTGATCCATGACATACATCCACAACATTTCTTCAAAAATCATATTCAACCTTTCAATCTATCCATCCTTTTCTTGATGATAAGTTAAACTAAAATTCAACTTTGTACCAAAAGCATCCATCATAGTTTGCCAAAACTAAGAAGTGAACAATTTATCTCTATCTAATATAATTACTTTAGGTACACTATGAATACATACCACTTCCTTTAAAAATATTTTGGTAAGGATGGAAACATCATCAGTGATATTTTCATCAAAAAATTGAACCACATTAATGAATTTATCAATCACAAATAAGATTGAATCATGTTTTCTATCATATTTAGGCAATCTCATAATGAAATCCATAGATATAACATCCCATTTCCTTTCTTAAATGGCATCAAGATATAGTAAGCCTCTTGAATGACCATGCTTAGCTTTCATGCATTGGTACTCCAAGCATTTGACTACATATTTATCCATATCTTTCTTTATCCCCAATTAGAATTATAACTTTTTCAACTCTTATGTCATTTTGTTAGCACCTAGATGTGTGTAAGTATAACATGCACATCATTTAGCACTTGGTATCTCATATTTATTAATTTTGGGATAAAAAATTCTACCCTTGTGTCTTAATAGACCATTTGAATCAACTAAAAAATCAAAATCAAAACTTCTTATTTTGATTTTAGCACATATTTTAAGGCAGTCAAAATCATACTTATGTTGTGTAAGCAAATAATTTTAAAAATTAGAATAGGATAGAGAGGGTATAAATGTAGGTATGCCTACTTAATACATTATCCACTCTATTTTCCTTTCCTTTTTACATAATCAATATCAAAGTTATTGACAAATTCCAGTCATCTTCTTTACCTAGAATTTAGTTAATCCTGAGTAAACAAGTGCACAAGGCTGCAATGGTCTGAAATCTTAAAGTGCTTTCTTAATAGAAAATGTTTCCATTTATTTAAGGCATGAATAATAGTAGCTAGTTCCAAATCATGAGTGGGGTAATTTTTCTCATGGGTTTTGATTTTTTTGGACTCATAGGCAACTATCTTGCCATCCTGAGTCAAAACATCTCCAATTCCCACCTTGTAGGCATCACCCCATATTTCAAAATCACCATTTAGATCTGATATAGTCAAAATAGGAACTATGGTTAATAGATGTTTCATCTCTTAATTTTTTTTCACATTTAAGAAACCAATCAAATTTATTCCCCTTCTTTTACAAGGAAGTCATGGGGTGAGCAATCCTCGAAAAGTCTTGCACAAACCTTTGATAATACCCAACAAACCCCATAAAGCTTATCACCACATGTACATTATAGAAGTTAGACATTCATTAATGGCTACAATATTGTTAGGATATACCTTAAGTCTTTCTTTTAAAATCATATGTCCTAAGTAGTGAATTTCAATTTGAAATAAAGAGAACTTGGACAACTTTCTTACAGCCTATGCTAACTCAATTGTTGTAACACTACCCTTACATGATGTTCACATTATTTTTCATTATTGGAATAGATTAAAATGTCATCTAAAAATACCAAAATAAATTTTTCAAGAAAATATTGAAATTCACTATTCATTAAATTCATAAATGTTTCCAAATAATTTATTAGTCCAAAGGTAATGATTACAAATTCATAATGTACATATCTAATTCTAAATGAAGTCTTATGGAAATATTCATCTTTGATGTGGAGTTAATGATACCCTGATTAAATATCTATCTTTGAAAATATAGATACTCATTTCATCTAATCAAAAAGGTCATTTATGCATGGAATAGGGTACTTATTCTTGATTGTGACCTTATTGAGCATTTTGTAGTCAATGCACAATCTAAGTGCCCATCCTTCTTAACAAATACTATTGGAGCTCCCTAGGGTGACACACTATGATGTATCATTCTCTTATCTATAAAATTTTGAATTATAACCTTAAGCTCTCTTAAATTAGACACATTAATATAATAAGATTCCTTAGATGTAGGTCTTTTTCCAAGTATTACATTTATAGAAAAATCAAATATACTTTTTGGAGGCAAACCTAGAAGATCTTTCAGAAAAACATTTGCAAATTCTTCTAGAATTGGGTAACCTTGGAGTATGGTGATTGTTTCCTTAGCTATTTCATTCCACTTGAGAGTATAAAATTGACACCCTTTTTAATATATTTTTTAAGTTGTATAGTTGAAAGGATTCATGGAGTTAAGGGATTTATGATTCCTTGAATAACCACATAATTTCCTTCATCATCTAAGCATTGAACTCTTTTATTTATGAATTCTAACTTATATTGATGTGATTTTAACCAATCTATGCCTAGGATAATCTCATAGGATCCTAAAGGAATAAGTAATAGGTTTAAACAAGTCTTAAAAGTACCCAAGTTTATCTTAGCTTGTTCTAAACATTCATTAATAGCCACCTTTCTCCCAGTGCCAAACTATACTTTCCATACTTCTCTAAGTTTAGTTCACTTAATTTACACTTCAAATCATTAACATGATAATTAAAGATTTTTGTTTCTCATGAATCAATCAAAATAGAGAAATAAAATCTAAAAATTATACCTCTCATCTTAATAAGTGTTGACTGAATTTTAGAATTTCTATGTCTATAGCTACATAGACCTTGTGATTTTCCTTCAACTTAGGACAATCCTTATGGTAATGGTTTTCACCTCATTCCCAATAATTTATAGAAGTCTTAGTTGAGAGTAAAATAGTGTTTGATCATATGGCTAGCCCATGGAAATTTTTTTGTTTGTTGTTTCCAATATCCTTATTTACAAAAGAATGTGAATAGGACCCCTTTTTATTCTAAAATTTATTTCTTGAATTATAAATCTTTATAAAATACTTTTTAGATTCAACTTTCTTGAAATTACTACTTATTATAGTTATTTATGACTAAGATTTTTCTTGTTGCTTATTGTTTTGAAACTCTTGTCTTTCTCTTTAACGAGACTTTTATTTTTATTAAACATGGTGTGTTGATTCTAGGACAGTAGCTAATGTCTTTGGGTTAGTCATATTTATATCATGCATATCTCATATAACCCTAGTTTGAACTTAGTTACCTTAGTTTCCTCATCTTACATGTAATAAACATGATGTAGGAGTCCATAAACTTGTTCTCATACTCAGACACCGATATGGTTCCTTGTTTTAGTAGTTGAAAATTCATTATTTTCTTCTCTTTATAGATATTGTTCAGATACCTTTTTCTAAATTGCTTCTCAAAAATTTCCCAAAGGTGGTTCCACCACAACTTTGTATCACCTACTAGGTGGTAATATCTAATATATGTTTTGATGGTGGAACTCATATTATCTAAAATGAAATACTTATGTAAGTTAAGCATCCATACCTTAAACACATCACTAGTGGTTTCACCAAAATATGTAGGAGGATGAAGCTTTTTCAACTCCTTAATAATTGGCTCTACAACCTCTTTTTGCATTGTAATATCATTAAAAAATACTTTCTTCTCACCCTCCCTCTTGAAATTTTTCTAGGTGAGTCAATATTTGACCGAAACCTTATATTTGTCCTTGAATACCATGAAAATCACCCAAGATGTCATGTAACATAATATTATATTCCTCAAGAAATTATTGTTTAAGATTATCCTAATTGGTTACATGGTTACCACTTTGTTCCCCTTCTATGTCTACATGATCATTCTAATCCAGTTCATGATTATCAACAATATCACTACTAGCATAGAGAGGGTTTTGGGTTGATATAGTTATAACTATATACACACAATATTTTTATTAATTATACCACATACCAACACTTTCTCTCTTGTAAGAACATGTCAAGTTTTAATTTCTCTAAGTACACACCTTAAAGGGTGCAGTGGGAAAGGGGTGGGCATACCATTGGTGATTTATAATATTTTTGAGTCTATATATCATTCCTACCATTATTAAAATTTATTTATAGTGTCTATACATTTACCTCTTATTATTCCTACCTGAAATCCTAAAACCCTAAAATATGGCTAAGTCTGAAAATCTAGAACCCTAAAATATGGCTAAGTCTAAAATCTAATAGGACCCTCAAAAACTTAGAATTTACATTATATCTCAGGTTTGAAACCACTCTCAAACATCCTAAAAGTATAAATATAAAATATAACTTAAATTATAAGAAACTATATGCCCATGTCTAAATGTTAAATGTTTATTTCATATTTATACTACCTATTTTTAGCCCCTTCCTAAGCCAAAAACTTTTTTTACCGTCTACAATACTAAGTGGGCTTTGGCCAACTCTATTTTGAGAGTTGAACATGTTATTGGAATAAGTCATCCTAGGTTGACTCTATATTCTAATTGATACTTGAATGTTACAAGTCTAGGTCAGCTCTAGCCGACCTAGATTGGGACCTAACTTGTTTTTTTCAATTAACAATACAGAGTCAAATTGGGATGAACCTATCAGCTAAACTTTTGAAAAGGTTTAGGGTTAGATTTATCTATTTATACACATCTATTTATGTTATTTAAGGGAGAAGAGAAGAAAAATAATATTATATTTTACATTTTCTTATCCACCATTCTACTTGAGGAGCATAGCTTAGGGTTTCAATACTTTCTTTGGAGATATGAATCTTGTCTTGTGGAGAATTCTTTTGGATACTTAGAGAAGTTGTTAGCCTAGAGTTGACTTATCCTTGTTATCCTTAAATACCAAAACAACCTCTTATAAATCACCTTAGCCAAGGGAGAGATTGAGGCTCAATGAGTTCATCTTCAAAGGTAAGTATTCCTAACTTTATTCCTCCTTTTTAAGAGTAAATAGATAATCATTTATACTTCTCTCCCATGTATTAGGATTTCCTATACATTGATTTGAGTATAGATCTTATATAGATGTTTAATTTTCATGTTTATTATGCCCACTTTGTTTCACAAGCTTTAGTGAGCACTAGATTAAATTTTACTTTACTTTGCATATACTTAGTGAATATGAAAACATAGGACCTAACTAGTGAATATGTTGCATTAGTGTTGCTTGACTAGAGGCTTTGGAACCCTATCTAGTTATGTTATTATGGAAAGATATCCCTTGGTTAGGTCTAGTGGATCCATCTTGGTCATGACCTTGAATATTTAATGTATCAATAATTAGAAGTGTAAGTAGTATTTATCTTCTTTGAGCTAGGATTGATTAATAGGTCAGCTGCATTTTATTTTGTATACATTCTAGTAAACCTAATGTGAATTAAACCCTTGTAGGTTTTGTTTCATGTATTCATCTATTATCATCTTATATATTTTTATTTTTTATTACTATATCAAACTTGTCAATACAATCTAATAGTTGATGTGTAATTTTAATGCCCAGTCGATTAGATCGACTCTATTTCTTCTTTTTGTAGGTCTTATTCAAATACATGTTTTATAAACACAGTCAACATAACTAACTTTGTTAGTATATTTTACATACTTAGTTGACATAGTTAGTTCTATTATTAGGTTTTACAAATATAGTCAACATAGCCAACTCTATTACTAGGTTTTATAACCATAGTCGACATAGTTGACTATGTAAGTAGGTTTTACAAGCATAGTTGACATAGTCGACTCTGTTAGCAGATTTTTAGTATAAAAAATAAAAAATTAATCATCTTAAAAATTGCCAAGGTTTATTCTTACCTTATTATTCATTTATGTTCTTCATTTATAGTCTTGTTTATTCACTTTTCATTTTCATTTTCTTGCATGCTTAGAGTAATAAACATAGACTAATTAGGTGGTTTTTCAATTTATTAGTTTAGTCACACTATTCTTCTCTTTTTCACACATTTCTAAATCACTTAAACCCTAAAAAACATTAAACATTTTTCTTCCCAAGGTCTACCTACTTGGATTTCATCACCAAGGGGGAAGTTGACTTGGTTTTCTGGCCAAGTATAAACATGCAGTTGATGGTATATATTAGAAAATCACCTAAAACCCTTATCACTATGGGATTATGAATTGAGGGGGTAGGACTCAATGCTAAGCCAGTACCATCACTAATACAAATCCTTTTTATCCCAAACTTATTGAAACTATCCATAGATTGCTTTCTAGTTCCTTCTTACAGCCAACTCCATATCACATTAATTTCAAAAATTATTATAACTTAACAACATTTAGGAATGACCACTTAGCTTAGTATTTACATTTTTAAAAAAAATCTTTGATTATTGTATTTTATTTTACAAAAATTTTACTAGCGATCATTAGTACAAGGTTTGTGTTATGTGCTACAATTAGATCAAACACATTGATATAATTATTTGTATGCTCAATTATATTTGCTTAGGTATTATCTTACCAAAAAAAATCTTGTTCTTAGAACATAGTCAACCTAGTCGATTTAGTCTTTTACTAGTTGCCTTCCCTCATAACACATTTGGCTAGTTTGACTTAGTTTATTATAGGTTGTTCTACTTAGCTTTCCCACAAAACTAAGTAAACCTATTCAACTTAGTTATTTATAGTTATCTTACTATTTTTATCTATTTAGTTTTATTTCATAATGATTTCATCTTTTCAACTTCTAATTAGTCAAGAAAACTACATAATTAGGGATTTAGATCACAACCTCACATATTTTATTAATTCAGATGAAATTATTCAATTCCTTCCTTCATGTCTTCCTAATCCAAAAAAAATTACTAAATCATGTAATATAGTTGAGGTCATTCATCCTAGTCCTCCTCCTACTATAAATTTAGGGAATCTTCTAACCAACCATCCATCCCCTACTACCAATATGGGAAATGCTTCTCCTACCAACACTAAGATTCCACCTCTTACCACTAGCAATCAAAATCCTCTCATTGATAAAACTCAAATTATTGCTTAAATAATTAAACAAATGAATGTTATGCCAACAACTAAGCATTCCAAAATGATGAAAATACAATATAAAATATTGAAAATGGCTATCTAACCACCTCAAGTCATTATGAATCAACAAAATCAAAAAAAAAATCCCTCCTCCTTTTAGAGATGCCAATGGGAATATCATCCCTCAACCAGTCATGCATAAAAAAATTATTTAACATCTTTAAAATAAACCTTTAGCTCTATTAATTGAATCCATAGATATTGGATACATCTCTCTAAATATCACATATGATGGGATTAAATATCCCACTACCTTTCTTAAATATTTTGGTAATCTCTATAAGGAATGGTTCCAAACTAACACTTTTGCTACCACCAATCTCATAGCCAAAACCTTTGTTGGTGATGCACCTAAATGTTACAACCAAATTATTATACATTCCATCTCATAACTAGATGATTTAGTCAATGATCTAGTGAAATAATTCCAACATGATGACCTTCCTACAAATTACCTTGGCCATTTCATCAATGCCAAGCAACTTCTTAATGAATCCACTTACACTTTCATCAAATAGTACAAGTATTTATCTCATAAAGAGGACCATAAAATGAATTATTACACTCTTTTAAAATGATTTGTTACTATTTTTTTAAATCCTCTTTAATAAAAAGTTAATATGTTTTCCCCTAAGACTTTAGAAGAAGCCTTAGACCAAGTAAAAAGGCAAGACTTTATTATGACTCAATTTGAGTTACCTAAATAAAATATGAAGAAACCTTTTCAATAATTTTCTCATAACATTGATTCATATAAGCCTTCCCAACCTATAAATTTATCATCTAATTCAACCAATTTTAACACTACCCACCCTCCCTTGAATCTATAAAAACTTAAGAATAAATTTCCACCCTCTAAACCCAAGAGCTTTGATCTTTCCAAACCTCCTCTAAAATGGTACAATATTGATATGTTTTGTTGGTGTCATGCTACTATAGTTCATTCTCATAAGACTTATCATTATATTCACCAATTTATTCTTACTTATTTTCTTACTCCACTTTTCAATCTTGATACTCCTATAAAACAATGTTATGAAGACTATCTTCAAGCTTCTCAAATCCAATCTAATGAATCACAATCATATCAACATCACTTACCTAATGATCAATAAAAATTATCCCATACCTCAACCTCATATAATAATGTTGTACAACCCATAATTAATCCTTATTCCTATTCCAATAAGTAAAGGATAGCTAACATGAATAATTCAAATGGGTGGTTACATTTGTCCAACCTCAACCTCTTATGTCACATGAACCAAAAGAGTACCTACTTCACATTCCTACTCCAAAGTGCATCATATATGGTCTTCATTTTCCTTATAAACCTCTTGATACCTCTCTTAAAAATCCTATTTCAATTTCACCACCCTCAAAATATAATAAACCCACACATTTACCTATCTCCAAATGCACCTAACAACCCAACATAAATCATTCTAATAGTTCAATTTCACCTCATTCCATATCACATGTTGGGGCATCTTGTGATGCCTATACACATATCATTTAAAATTTTAGGGCATCTTGTGATGCCCATCCCTACATCCAAGTACCCATTGGGTAATCTTATGATGCCTACTCTTATTAGACAATGCATAATAACAAATAAATTAAACTTCAAAAAACCTTCTAAGACATGTATAGACTTATAATTCACATGTTCTTCTTTGATATAAACATTAGCATAGATTTTGATTTTTTTTATTTGTCTCATGTTTATTTATTTTTGTGTATTTTAATTCACTTTATCATTTGTGAGTTGCATTATAAAACCTTGGATAGGACCAAGTCTTCCTCATAAACACATTTTAATAGCACCATAATTTCCTTTGGGTTCCTTTGGTTTTATTACACATTAACACTTGGCATTTGTTTTCGTTTTGGTTCTTAGATATCTATTTCATTGTTATCTCTTTATCACATTCTTTACCTTAATATATTTATAATTATTTTTCCCCTTATTTAACATTCACCTCATTGGTCTTCACCTTGTGAGTTGAGGTGTAAGACCATGGATAGGACCAAGCTCTCCTCATAAATTACCACATTAAAATATCTTAAAATTAATTTCCCTATATTTTGGGATGACTAATACTTTCATTGGTGCTTGTGTTAGATAATTTGTAGGTTAGTATGACTTATTAGTGACATGACTATCATATCATAACCATATCCTCTTTATATCACTATTTTACCTCCTTGTGATCAACTACAAACATATTCATCATTGTATCACTTATTACATGAATGGATCTCTCATGATCCCCATATTTCCCTTACTTCCTTTCATTGGAGGCACACATAGGTAAAATTTGAGACTACACACTTAATTATGGGTAAGTGTAGGAGTATTTAAACACCTTATTCTTTAGGCCCTTTTCTCTAGTGACCAAGTGTAAGTTCCCTTATGTTTGTCACCTATTTCACTCATGTTTGGTTCTTTGAATATATGTGGAAGAGGAGAAATATAAAAATCCAAATGATTTAAAATCCAAATAATAAAAGAAATAAAAGGCAATTATTAAAAGGAAAATAAAAATAATCTTAAAAGTTAGATCACACCCAAATATTTGATCTCTATATTTGGCACATCTCCTATTATAGTCAAATCTCAAACTCCATAATTGGCTTCATAATAGAGTCAAGGTCCATTGGGGTGTGGTAGGTAGTAGACTAGGGTAAGAGGTTTTATTATATCATATACCTTCTAGTCATACCTAATTTTTTTGACATTTTAGCTTCATAGATCAAAAGTTAACCCTTGATATCAAAAACTTTTGGTGACCACCATCTTAGCTTGCTTATGGTGTTTCTCAACATATTCATGTCACCCTTATCTTATTGAGAGTCCCTAAATATTATGAAGAGTGTAATTATGTATCATAGTTTCATTTTTGATACACTGTGTCATGAGTGTCTTGAAGTTTGTTGGCTGATATGTTAGGTGTCATGGTATCTTAGAGTGAGAAAGATGACTATCAAAAGGCTCTGAACATCAATGAATACTTTAGCCCTATTTGAGGAGTATGTTGGTTTTTTGGTGATATGAAGGTGTTGTAACAATATTTGAGGCTATGAAGTGAGGGTCATAGTGTATTCAATCCCTTTATTCCATGACATACTTATCTAAGCCATATAACACCTTCACCACACCTCTTAGACCATCAAACACCCTCTAGCCACTTTATATAAGCCCAACTATATTATTAAACTTTAGTAAGTAGGGATATCATGATTAATTTCATTAAAAATGGGCCTTGGATATATGTTATCCATGCCAAATTGATTTCCCTAAGAATTTCATGGCACATAAAGTCCCTTTAAGGTCTACTCACACTCTTTCTTTAGCCAAGTGGGCCCCACATGCCAATTTATGGCTTTCCCACTTCTTCCTTACATTTTATCTTAGTTGGAAGTGCTTGTTAATTTTTTATTCTCCATTTTTTACCACAAAATGGCGTTTTAAAGTCTAAATCTTGGAGAAAATGGAGAAAAATAAAAAATTGAGGCATTTATATAGTTGTACGAAATTGTCCAAACTATACCATACTAGATAAGATCATAGGATGAATATGAACTCATGTATAATGTATCCACAAATTTTCATGGTGAATTGATAACAAAAAATCCAAAAACTGATCCTAAACTTAACATACCCTTATTTGCAAGCTCAGATAGCTCCTTAGGTTTTTGCTTGTACCATATAGAGGATAGAGAGTGGAGGTCCTAGCTCTTAGCCACAAGAAGTATACTCAAGCATCTTAAAATCATAGGAATTTATATAGGTATTGATCTCCTAATATTTATGAACATTATTTAAGAAGTTAAGGAATTTGTATGCAATTCACATTTGCACAAGCTAATTTCAACTAGGTAGTTTTCAAGGATTTTTTGAATTGTTTACTCAATCCAATAACTGATGTTGTTTTCTCAGGTGTTAAATGGGTCTATCATATAAACTTAAGAATTTTATCACATGTGTGAGAAAATAAGAGTGGACAACCTTCAAGCCTAACTACTATGTGTATCTTGTAAGAAAGTTGGGTAATGAACAGAGGTTTGATGCATCCATATGAGGATGTAAACTAGTTTAAGGAGTTTGAATACATGTGTCATGATTCATCATGCCTCTCTACTCAAAATTACTATTCAATATAGCCTCTCATCATCCCAAAGAGTTCCTTAATGGAAATAGTCATATCTATTTGGAGTTCACTATCTATCAGCACTGTATATGGTTCAAAGTTACCTTCATACCCTATAGACATAGTTGAAAGCTTAAAATAGAATATTAATTCATAGTATATCATCCTCATACCCATACAAACAAGCTCCTATACATCCTTGGTAGCCTTAAGGGCATAGAAACCACCTCTCTTGTCCCCCAACTTACCTTACTAGTCTTAGCAGAGTTTAAGGTTTTCTTGCAAAAATTAAGGTTTTTTAAGTTATTAAGGTTTCCTTTTAAGGTTGTGTATGATGTGTTTATGTCTCTAAAATATCATGATTATGAGGGTATATGACTTAGGTCCTTTAAGGTTTAGGTTTATTTTAATTAGGAGGTCTCCCATGCTCCATCACATGTCATATTTGTACCTTGTCACTTATCACCATTTTCACTGCCCTCCATTATGTTATACCTATTATTTTGTCTCAGACCAAGCCATGTCCAGGATAAGTAGCTAGGGAGTTGGGAAAGCAAAATCATGATTAGAAGAGGATTAAAAACTATTTTGAGTCCAAAATTGATCTTGAAATATAGTTAAATGATAGCAAAGGCCCTTAAGATTCCTCTAAAAGGGTTCAACATCCAAAGTAATAGTTAAAAGCCTTAGAGATAGGCTAATACAATCAAGCATCTAGGCCTGTATATAGATCCTAGTGACATTTTGAGACCCCTTAAAGATAATGTAACCATTTAAATGATCAATAAAAGATATATGAGGGTGTTTATGACCCAATAAGGAGGTTCCAAGTCCTAAAAGGTGGTAAAATTGATCAGGGAGCCTTCAAACCTTGCTTGAGCTAGTCCATCTACACATAGGTAGTTTGAAGGCCATCTTCAAGTGCTCACCTACTCCACCACATAGGTTCTCAAGACTAGCGATCCTTTGGAAATTTAAGTCTCCCTATGGACTAAAAATTCAGGAATATTTGATTGGAATTGGGGGGTTGATCCTTATGAATGAATGTTAAGAAATTAAGCACTCAAAATTTTCCTGCAAATAACCTTAACCTGACCTTTTGACGTTCATATCTCCATCCAACATTTACATGGGAGAAAAATATATTGATGTGATTTGAGGAGGTTATTACCCTAGAGATTAATGGCATTTATTTCTAACTTGGACATATGTATAGTATGAACTATCCTTAAGACCCCTTAACAATCCTAAACCTCACTAAAACACTAAGTAGACCCAATCTCAAAAATCTTGGTGTTTTGGTATCCTAACGCCCTGTAATGATATGAATAACTTATATAAGGTCAATTACACTTAGAGAGGACTCCACCCATGGTACCTAGTTGTATGGAAATGGTACAAAATGCTCATAAATCTATACTTTCTCAAGGAAATGAGCATAAATGAGGGCATATGATAGTTCAGAGAGATTTCAATTCTTGGAAAAAATGGTGTGAGACTTAGTTGATACCCTCAAGTCATAATATGCATAATATTTCATTTGTAAGGGTCTCTATAAGAGCATTCAAAACTACAAGTATGCAAGTGCTTAAGGAAGATGGACCAGTCAATTAAGAGAGGTTGATTTTCAAGTGTCTAAGGCTTATATAAGCCTATATCATGGTATAATATGTTATTTCAAGTATGTATATCATGTTTTCATGTGTTTTTAGGCTCTCTACAAGTATTTTATAGCTACCTAGTGCAAATAGTTAAGCTACTAGGCCTAATTTGCTAGTAAACCTATTTGGTCATCGAAAGGACTCACGTTTAGCATAGAGGCGCTAAGGAAGAAATTCAATGTAGAGTGTAATTTCATGTAAAAAATAATTAAAAGGAAAATAATGCACTTTAAATTCCATTGTACAAGGTGGAGGTAGTTTCAAGGCTCGGTCCACATGTGCAAGGACCAATAGGCTACTCAATGCCACTTGGGAGGCCTAATTACACCCATATATGCTATATAACTACCACTGGGAGGAGTGAAAGAATATTTTTATTAGGTTAAACACTTTAAAAAGCATAAATAAATCTGACTAAGCCCCATCACCTCATTCTCAATGCCAAAAGGAGCCTTTAAGGAGCATCAATGCATGTAGAAGGTTAAAGAGAGACTGTGTAACTAATTTAACTACCATTGGGAGTAGACTTTGGTAATTAATTACCCCCTATCCATTTTTCCATGACAATTTTCTCCTTATCTCTATCCATTTATGCTATATATTGAAGGCTTTTAACCTTGGATTGTATCGCTCAAGCTAGTATGAGGAAACTCTGCTAGTGTTTATACGTGTGCACCTATTTAGACTAAATAATAGACTTTTATAGCTCTTTCATGGTGACATGTAGTGTGTACATACTTATTTGATATGAAAATGTGATGTTTTCCTTTCCCTTACATGTCCTTTTTCACATATATGTCAAGGAGGTGCCTTATACAGGTCATGTGGAGTGTAAAAGTATAGGTAATGGGGTTTTGAAGTGTGACATAACTAGTGAGAGTCTTCTAGTATACGTGCTTATCATAACCTTGGTATTCTATTCATATAATACAACCTCCACATGAAACACTTGTGCATAAGGACTCATGAAGATAACTATTTGGTTTTGGTTTTGGTTAGCCCATTTATATGTTAAAACTTCAAGATTAAATGAGTGGATATAATTATTATCTAGTGCATCACCACTTTAGGATAGATTTTCATTCATGAAATATTCTTTCCCATTTCCATCCCAACATAGTAATGTTTATAGATAGTATTAGGACTCAAAAAGAGATTCAAGTTGACAAATCTAGGGAATTATCCCCATAAAATCTAGAGGTTTGGCTTGCACATTAGGTAACCCATAGCCTAAGGTCATTACCATGTTAGCCTAGGTTTGAGGTTTGGACATGAACACTCCTCTCTTTAACAAGGGTTAAACCTAAAGCACTAAAACATTTCTCACACAAGTACCCAATATTTTTAGTAGACCAATTGATCTATAAGGGGTAATAAGGAATGGGGAACACATTATGGGAAGGTAGGTCCATTTTAATTTTCATACATATAGCCTTCATGGGTTGATATATGTACTTCACTTGTTATCCCAATATTTGGGTTCATTAGTCAGAGTATCTTAAGTCCTTTTTGTTGATAGTTTCTAGTCTTATTCACTTGACTAGTGTGTCTCATTCTTGTGAAGGATGTTTACATCATCCATGTGGTGCCTCACATTCCTTATATACATAATATTTTCTTGATATTCCCCTTGGTGGATATTACTTTTATCTGATCACATTTTACTTGTTATGCCTCTTAGTTTATAGTTTGTGAGTTGCATTGTAAGACCTTAGATATGACCAAGCCTTCCTCACAAACACCCTTACACCATTTTCTCACCATACCGTCTCATTATCATACTATTCATGTCATTATGTGGTTGGGTTTTATTATAATATATCTTAGAACAAGCACTAAGTTTGATTTTTCATCCTTTAGAGATTTTGATTTTCATTTATTTATCATGTTCTTGTTTAACTTGTGTGAACTTCACTTATCTTACATATGGCACTTTACATACTTACATGTTTTTATTTATATATGACTTGACATTCTAGTTTTATATCTTGAATTACATTTCATTTTCATTTATTTATGTTTTATTCATCTTCATTTTACATACTTATCTTACATCTTGACTTATATTTTATTTTCAATCATTTGTGCTTTCTTTATGTTTAATTTGTTGTACTTATCTTACATGAGGTTAATTTTCACTTGCTTATATATCTTTTTTATAGTTTTCTTGTATTAAAATTTCATTTATCATTCATGTTTTACATGCTTCCAAACATTATTTAGTATGTTCTAAATTCCATTTTGCCATTTTTGTTTTACATGCTTCCCAACGTGATCTAGTGTGTTCGACAATCATTTGTCATCATTTTTCAACATTTTATCATTTACATGCTAGATTTTTAGGTTCTAAAATTACCTTAACAATCCTAATTTACTAATTTTTCTACGTAATTAATTTCTACTTTTACCATCCTACATATGCACACATTATTTCTATTCTTAGTTTTGTATCCCTAGGGTCTCTCAAATGTAGGGATTCCACCCTATATGATCAAGACTAGGATATTTACATGCAGTCATTCAATGAAAAGGTAAGTTAAGGTATTTATATGGTATTTTTAGTTAGTTTATTTTTATTTTATCATTAATTTTAGTATTTAATTTTTTAGTTAGCTCATTTTCATGTGTTACCATGTTCTTTCTTGAAGCACCATCCCATGTTACACTCACATGACATATTATGAGCTTAGACAGGGTTATATGTATACACACAATATTTTTATTAACTTTACCACTTACCAACACGTTATCTCTTGCAAGAACCTATCAAATTTCAATCTCTCTAAGTGCATACCTTAATGGGTGCACTGAGAAAGGGGTGGGAATACCATTAGTGATTCACAATATTATTGTGGATTTGTATCATTCCTACCATTAGTTTAATTTATTTAGAGTGTCTATACATTTTCCTCCTATTATTCCTCCATAAAATCCTAAAACCCTAAAATATGGCTAATTTTAAAATCCTAGAACATTAAAATATGGCTAAGTCTAAAATCTAATAGGACCCTTCAAAATCGAGAATTTGCATTATAGCTCCTAGAGGTCTAAAACCACTCTCAAACATCCTAAAAGTATAAATATAAAATATAACTTAAAGTATAATAAAGTATATGTCCATGTCTAAATTTTAAATGTTTATTTTATATTTATACTGCCTATTTTTAGCCCCTACCTAAGCCAAAACCTTCTTTCACCATCTACAAAACTAAGTCAAATTAAGTCAACACTGTTATGAGAGTTGAGCATGTTATAGAACTAAGTCGTCCTAGGCTAACTTTGTATTCTAATTGGTACTTGAATGTTACGGGTCTAGGTCAACTTTGTCTTACCTAGATCGGGACAACTTATTTTTATCAATTAATGATATAGATTCAAATTGGATCGACCCTATCAGCTAAACTTTTGGAAAGGTTCATGGTTATATTAAGTTATATACACATCTATTTCCATAATTTAAAAGAAAGGAGAATAAGAAGAATATTATATTACACATTTGCTTGTCCACCATTCTACTTGAGGAACATAGATTAGGGTTTTAATACTTTCTTTGGAGAAAAACTTTCTTTGGATATATGAATCTTGTCTTACAGAGAAGTCTTTTGGATACTTAGATAAGTTGTGTAGCCTAGAAATGGCTTATCCTTGTTATCCTTATATACCACAATAACCTCTTGTGAATCACCTTGGCCAAGGGAGATATTTAGGCTTGGTAGCTTTGTATTCAAAGGTAAGTATTCCTAACTTTGTTCCTCCTTTGTAAGAATATATAGATTAGCATTTATATTTATCTCCCATACATTATGATTTCATATACATTGACCTAAGTATAGATCTTCTATGCATGTTTACTTTTCATGTTTATTACCCCAATTTTATGCCACAAGCTTTGGTGAGAACTAGATTAGATTTTACATTTACATTACATATACTTAGTGAATATGAAAACATAGTACCTAACTAGGTTATTGTATAGTGTTACTCTACTAGAGGCTTTAGAACCCTCACTAGTGATGTTATTATGGTAAGAGATCCCTTTGTTATGTCTAGCAAATCCATCTTGGTCATGACCCTAAATATCTAATGTATCAATAATTAGAAGTGTAAGTAGGATTTATATTCTTTGAGAGGGGATTGATTAATAGATTAGTTGCATATTCCTTTATATACACTAGCCATCCTGACACATTAAACATGTATTATTAAATCACATTTTCTCTAAATTAGCCTAACAAAGGCTCTGATACCAACTATCACAACCTCAATTTTTCCATAAAAAATAAAACTTATAAAAATAATGATTATGTCCACACTATAAAGTATTTTCCAATGGAAACTAGTTCAAGGATTAAAAAAAATTAATTAATTTACCAAATTTAAACATGTTTATATAATATACACAACATCGTTTAAAATGTGAAGTATGTTACGAAGGATCAGACCTTTTTAAATTTTAAACTCCATATTAGTGTCAAGTTTTTTTAACCATTAATGAGTCCACATAAGTTTTATACCTTCAGTATATACTAGGGAATTTAAGTACATAGCATAATAAAATTATTCACAATTACAATAACTCCCTATGATTGATGTGATAGCTATGGAAAAGGATAATTTATTTAATTAATCCCAATAACCATCAACAACCAAGGTACAAGTCTCATACCAAACATGATCCTCAAGACATGAATATAAACATGTATCCAACTAAAAATCACTAATATATTTACACACTTAAGATAAGATCATGAGCTCACTATAGAATAAATATGAGTTAAACCCATTGGTATTAGTGTCCAAGATACTTGGATTGTTTCTAGTCATATCTCTTATATAATTTTCCCTTGAATAATCTTTAAGTGATAACTTAAATGCCAAACACTAATAGGTTCTTCAATACAACAAACATATTGAAATTAACTTTAAATAAATAACAAGCATACCCGTAACTATCATTTTGCCTCATGACTATTTCTACTTCTTATTAACAATATTTGAGAATAGTGCATGATTATCATATTAGCATGGAATCCTCATTTGCATCATTATCTTCATTAATAATTTTATAAAAATGATAAAATTATAAATGTAATAAACTCTTCATTAAATTACACCAATCCCAATTATACAATTTAAGACATTTACACAATTATTTACACCAATTGTATTTAATACTTTCAAGCAGGTATGATTACATTTAAATATACCTGTATATATATGTATATGCATAACCTCATATATATATATATATATATATATATATATATATATATATATATATATATTCACATCCATATGAAATAGCATCTAGTATTAGAATCGCATGAATAACATTTACACTTTTATATGAATTTATCAATGAGAGTAATTTCATGAATCCACAAAAGCACATAAAATCTCATTATGATTATTTTCTTAATTTGATCTCATACTAAATACAAATTACATAATCAATAAACTGAGAAACATTTACTATTTACAATTATAATTATAATAAATTAAAGCATCTCGTATCCTTAGGAATGTAAATCACATAAAGATAGACAAAATATTTTAGAAATAACTTTTGATTTATTAGTAGTCATAAGAGATTTAGAATTATACTTATCTAAGCTCATGTTGAGTGTTTTACTAAGGGTATACATATATATACATGTATACATATCCATATATATTCCTGCAATTAAGTGTTTATGGTCCAAAACTATTCAAATGATCAAATCCCTAACTACATGAATTATATTTCATTTATCAACTAAAAATAAAATAGCAAAAATACCCACTCTATCTCTTTCTCATGATGCATATTATTAACTACATTAATTTTGTGTTGTAAACCAATAAACATCATTTGAAATTATTTTTATGGTCACACAATCTCATATACAGTTTTTCATAAAATAAACTTAAAAACATGTAACTAAACAAGATTACATCTAACCTGTTGTGCAGCATAACGAACCAGATACACCCAGTTACTAATAAATGAAAATTTCTAAATATTGAAAGACCTTTATCTTTCTTCAGAAACATGCAATCTTTTTGTATCTTGATAGGAAGATATTAGTACATAAAGATGAGGTTTATGGTCACATGTAACTCAGTTGTACAAGCTAATATGATTTCCAGACATATTTTTTACTTTTCAAACTTGCATTCAACTCACTATACCATACACCATACAATCTCATCCAAAAAAATACTCAAACTTTCATTACAACAAATATTAATCAATATAATTTGCCTTAAGGATATCATAAGTGGTCTGTATCCACAATGATCATTTACAAAATCCCTTTTCAAAACCTTTATACTCAACTAATACAAAAGAATAATGACTATTTCAAATAATTTGGAATTATACCCACCAAAGTGGAGTGGAGAAAAATTTATCCAAAAATATTTTTTCTATATTCCAAATAAATTGGACTATTTCAAACCATTTGGGCATAGATCATTTCAAATAAATTGGACCATTTCAAATAATATGGATTTATACCCACTAAAGTGGAGTGTAAAAAAATTTCTCCAAAATTAATTTTTCTATATTCCAAATAAATTGGACTATTTCAAACCATTTGGGCACAGATCATTTCAAATAAATTAGACTATTTTGAATAATTTGGATTTATACCCACTAGAGCAAAGTACCCAAAAAAAATCTATTTTTTTTCTATATTCCAAATAAATTGGACTATTCCAAATCATTTGGGCATAGACCATTTTGAATAAATTGGACTATTTCAAAAAAAATGGACTTATACCCACTAAAGTAGAGTGGATAAAAATTTCCCTGAGAATTTTTTTTATATATTTTTAAAAAGTTGGACTGTTTCAAACCATTTGGGCATAGATCATTTCAAATAAATTAGACTATTTTAAATAATTTGAATTTATTCTATATTCCAAATAAATTGGACTATTCCAAACTATTTGGATAGATATCACATTCTTGCAATAGTCTAAGGATAAGGTTCATATTTTAATATTTTTGATGTGACTATAATGAGATGTTTGCAATTGTAGCAAGGCTAAAAATGTTAAGGACAATCATATCCATTATTTCTCAACACAAGTGGAATGTGCATCAAATGGATGTCAAGTCAGCCTTCTTGAATGAAGTGCTAATAGAATAGGTTTATGTAGGAGAGCCACTTGGATATGAGATTCTTGATATATAGGCTAAAAAAGACATTATATGGGCTCAAGAAATCCCCAAGAGCATAGTACAACCATATGACTCTTTATCTTGTTGAGAAATAGATTTTAAAAAAGCACTAGTGAGCCCACACTCTACATAAAAGAAAGGAAAAGTGATATTTTGATTGTAGTTTTATGTGTGGATGATCTAATATACAATAAAAATACAAATAAGCCAATTTTTAAAGAGTTAAAAACATCAATGAAGGAGTTTGAAATGATCGATTAGGTTCCTTATAGTACTTTCTTGGGATAAAAGTCAAGAAAATGATAGTGGTATATTCATATGTTAATCTAAGTATGCAAAGGAGATTTTGGAGAGGTTTAGGATGTTGGATATCAAGCTAGTATCTACACCAATTGAAAGAATCTTGAAGTTATGCAAAGATAATTATAGCATCAATGTAGACCCACATAGTATAATAGCTTAGTGGGAAGCTTAATGTATTTGAATGCAACTAGGTCAGATATCATGTATGTAGTCAGCCTCATATCAAAATTTATGGAGATGCCAAAGGAAACATAGTGACAAGTAGACAAATGGATATTGAAGTATGTGAATGGAACTCTTATAGAGTTTTGTATGTATTAGAAGATGAGCTTTAGTTAGTGGGTTACATAGATAGTAATTGGGTTGGTAGCCTTGATGACCAAAATCACTTTAGGGTATGTATTTCATCTTAGGTCAGGATCTATATCTTGAACTTCAAATAAGCAACCTATAGTTCCAATTTATATAGCTGAAGTGGAATACTTAGTATCCAATGTAGTAGCATGCCAAGCTAAATGGTTGAGAATGATAATTTTATATTTACATAAAGAGAAGCAAGGAGATTTTATGGTCTATTATGACAATATATCTTCCATATCATTGTCAAAGAACCCCATCTTTCATGGTAAGATTAAGCACATTGTAATCAGGTATCACTTCATTTGAGATTTAGTTGAAGGATGTGTGATAGATCTTAGTTTTTGTAAGTCAAATTAGTAGCTAGCTAAATTTTTTACTAATTCATTATCAAAATACATTTTCATGCACTTAAGAGGAAGGTTAGGGGTCATTAATGCAACAATACTAGACCTACAATATTTTTGTTGGCTTCTAACTCCAACTACCCAGTTTTAGACTCCAACAGCTTAGATTTGGACTATGACAGGCTAGCTCTAGACTCCAATAGCCCAGATCTAGACTCTAATAGCCCAAATCTAAACTCTAACATCCTAGATTCAAACTCTAATAGCCTAGCTCTAAACTCTAACAAAATAGCTTTAAACTCTAATAGGCTAGCTCTAGACTCTATCAGGCTAACTTTGGACTCCAACAGGCTAGCTCTAGACTCTAATAGGCTAGCTCTAGAATTCAATAGTCACTCTATGGACTTTGACAATCCATCTACAAAATTCAATAGTCTAGCTATGGAATTTGATAGTCCATCCATGGACTTGGATAGTATAGATACCAACTTTAATAAGGAAGCTCTAGACTTACACAAAAGAGATGTAGAAGCATATAGACAGGGAAGGAGAAGTTACAAGGATCTTTTAGTGGCTGAAAGAAGTTCATCAAATCATTCTAAGAAGGTTAAGAAATAAGGTAGAGTATTAAAATATGATATCCTTTCCCTTGTTTTCACTTACCCAATCAACTATGGACTTTTACTATATGACCATTTGATTGAATTAAATGCATAATAGGTTCAAATTTTAACTATGTGGACCATTTGGAATTTTGGAGGAAAATAATGTGATAGGTGATAATCCTAGAAGTAAAGATAAAAAAGGAAGAAGTGTAAAAAAATAAATAAGTAGCTCATATATTTTTGATGCAATAATAGTTAGAGGAAGAGCAGAGCATAAAGATTGGAGAAGAAAGTGAAGGGTAGAAAAAAAAGATTGTAGTAAAAAAGAACAACATAGAATAAGACTATTGATAAAAGGAAGTGATTTTAATTTACCCTTTTAAGGCCAAATTCCAACCCCCACAATCCAAAACTTTCTAGTATCCTGTCAGTAGCCTTGCCAAGTTGGTAAAATAGGTGAATTTTGGACTGAAAAGAGCATTTTTTGTCTTAAATGTTAAATTCAAGTAAAAAATGTCATTAATAATTTTAAAATTATTATTTTTATGTTCAAATACATGACTCTATCCTTATTCTAAAATTTCAAAGATTAAAAAGGTGATCTCATATGTTTTTAAGTCAAAAAAGACCCCAAATCACCTCCCACATGCCAATTTGGCATTAATAAAGCATATAAAAAGCTAATTTTTTTGTCTTAACATGAAAAATCCTCATAATATTCCTTGTCATGCATTACTTTGGTGGTGGAGGTATTATATTTATTTAAAAGATCAAAAAGAGGCCATTTTCACCCATTTTACAAGTGAAAGTATAGATCCATATAGATTCTATATACCTACTATAAGAAACAAGAAGAGAATACATTGTGAAGATCTAGCATAAATTTCATGTAAATTGAGGCCATACAGGCCCTAAACTAGTCTCTTCCTTCCAATTGGCAATTTTACACAAAGGGACCTATTTGTAGGAAGAAGGTTCATGTCTAAATTTTGGCGCCAAGAAACTAGACTCAGAGGGATTCCTTATGGATCAAGTGGTTATTGAATTTGATTCTCCACCCTCATGAACCATAAAGTTGAAGATAGGCAAAAAAATTTAGCCTTGTAACCAGAAAGGCAACTAGTTTTTCTCAATTTCTCCTCACCTGGGAAAAGTTTTAAGAAAATACAATCTTTCATATAATCTTAGGGACTTAAGATTCCTTTCCATTGCCTACTTCATCTATTGTTCATACATTTCAAGGTTAAATAGAAAAGCCAAATACATCCAATCCAAAATTTAATTGATCATGTTTTCAAGAAGAGATTGTATGATTTTGAGAAGAGAGAAAGTTTTCAAGATTTCATATTTTGATCCTTGGCATCATTTTCCTTTAGTTTTTCATGTTTTCAATCAATTTTTCCCAAGAATTTATCTAGGTTTTCATGTCTCTATGATCTCAAGGTGTCTCTAAAGGCTAGTTTAGCATTGTTTAAGGAAATTTACATATTTTAAGGTTTTTTGCAAAAACTATGTTTCAATTTTGACTCATTTCCCTCCTCCAATGGCTTCCAAAGTCATGTGGTATGATGATAAAGTGTTCAAGTGTGCATATGATCTTTTATATGGTCTTGACATACTCCTTCATGCTTATTTTCCACCTCTATCTCATTTCACTTCATGTCACTGTTGACCACTATGTTTTCTTACTATGTATTATGTTTTTTCCATCCCTCCATCTTGTTTTCATCCACATCTCCATGTCATACCACCCATATCGATCACATATTTCATCATCAAGAGAGATGAGCAAGAGACACCATCAAAAGCATGTTCAAGTAGGTATAGGATAATCAATCATCTTGAATAGTCAATAAATGAGGCCTACAACATGCTAAAATAATAAATTATTGGTCATAAAGTATCAATGAGGAGAAATTGTGGAGAGACCTAGTTGAGGGCCTTTGCAAACCAAAGAATCCATTTTCAAGAAGTAGTTTTATGCATGAATGGAAACCCTCATGAATACCTAAAAACTATAATAACCCTAAAAACTATGCCAAACTGTCATAAGATTGTCTTCTACAGCCAACAAAGTATAGAATAATGGGATTTTCATAAGGACAAAGGAAGGCTTGACTTAAAATTGATTCTTAAGGATATTATTTCTTTCCTCTTACATTAAGAAATCACGCCTTTTTTCCAAATAAGGAGTAGTCATGTACATGTATGGAGACCTTTTTAAGGTCTAGTACTATTCTTCCATATAGACAATATGGTGACATCCACATATAGTCCAAATAGACTAAGGAGAGTTTAGCATGTTTCAAGAAGGTCTAAAATTGTTTGAAGTATTGATTGAAACTCAATAGAAACTCCAAAACAAAGTAGAACACATCATTAAGGATATGGGAGGTTTATATAAGCATGTTTAAAATATAAATATAGTCACAATCTATATAATGCATTACCTCACTATCATCTTCAGTTAAAAATGGCTTTTGGAATGTGGAAATAATGATGTGAACATTGTGTGTTGATAAAGGTTTTATTACATGGTTCAAATCATCTTACCCTTTATCTATGATATAAGCTCATTATTGATCATCCTCTCATAGTGAAACACACCTACAACAAGTAATAATATAGTCAAATATGTTCTTGAGGTATAATGTGGTAAAGAGTGAAAGAGACCTTCTTGTAGGTCTATGCATCTATTGTCATAATAAATCAAGGTTTTAATTCATCATAAGCATAAATAAAGTGAGCCTATAATACTAAGAGACTCTGGCAGCTACAGTCTCAAGATTGAGCTACAAGCCTAAGTACTAACATAATCTACAGTGGATAGGGTCTTAGCATACATAGGGTTATTCAAATATTTCAAGAAGGTAAACCTAACTATTGTACTAATTAGTTTTAAAAACCTCAAACTAAATTCATTCAAAACCTTCAAGTGACTCCAAATGTTAATAAGGAAAAGATGAGACCTATCAACAAGTTTTGAGGTAAGCTATAGCTATGATGGAATCAGATGAATCATGGGTACAACCTTATGTCATCTATTTGAAGGAAAGGAGGTTTTTAACTTGTTAGAGATTGTTAAGAAGTATGAAATCATGATACAATTATTGGAGGTTGTAGGTGCATGCCAAACGTTATCAAGTCTTAATCTTATCTGTATAAAGACAAGTATAGCCTAGTAGCACAATTATACTTCCAAATTTTCAAGGGTGAATAAGAGCAATGGTACAAATTGAATTTCAATGCATAATAGGGTGTTTTATGAGCACATACAGAGGACTATGCACCAATAATATTCAAATCATTACACCTACAACCATAGGCAAAGTCTAGTATAGTCATCAATAAAAAAAACTACAGCTACCAAGGAAAGCCATTGTTAAAAAGGGAATTAATTGGTAATTTGAAATACTCATTAAAGGTTGTGAACTCTCTAGGAGGTTTTGAGGTTTGGAGGAACATCATCAATTAGGAATAAATCTAAAACAAAACATGTCAACTTGAAGACAAATAAGGCTAATAATCCACAAAAAGTAGACTTACAGCCAACCATAAAGAACATGTTACAGTCAAGAGTTGAATATTATGCTTTTAGGGTTGCCTTCAAGGGTGTTGATCACTTTAGATAGGTCTTCAGTTTGGAAAAAGATTTTTATAAAAAATAGATCATGAACCTCACAAAAAGATTTTTATAAAAAATAGATCATGAACCTCACACCACCTTTGAAAAACTATAGTTCAAGCTCTCTAAAGAAACGTTGTCATGTCTTGACAATCCATACAAAAACTCACCTAAAGCTACAGTCAAGGACAATCAAGGATATATATGACAAAGGTCTATATTTAAGAAGATATTGAGTATGGTATGGTTATATGAATTTTTTAATAGGATCTATAAGAGTATAGGAATGGTGTCACAAGTCATGCTACAGTCAGGTCACACAAAAAGATACACCTATAACCACTTGTACAACATGTTTCCAAGAATGAAAAAATGATCAAGAAATAACCTAATTGTATAGTCCATGAGAAATAGAAGTTCATGAGAAATTGAATAAAAATAGGGGTAATTTAAGACTACACACACATAAAGGTATAATAAGCCACAAAAAAATACACTTATAGCTCACAAGGATGATAGTGCATAATCACTTGTATGGAATAGGACTGCATATAGGGTTTAGGAGTATGTTTTGAGGAGATTCCAATAAAGAATTAAAATGAGAGGAAGTTTTTTAATGTTATAAGAGGTATTTTAGTAATAAATTATGGTGAACATCATAACAAACACCTCTTTCTCTCTTATGCACCTCATCTATCTCCACCTAGATGATTGTACTCTATCATTTTACATAGCTCTTGAGGACTCTTTGAAAGGGTAAGGTGATATAAGGATTAATGTATACACTAATGAAGGATTAGGATGAGTTAATAAATTTTTAATAGCTCATACCAGCATATCAAGCACCCTATAACATTAGATAAAATCCTTTACTCATCAAACATGCAACCACGTATATAGTCAAGGGCAAGAGTTAATAGTTTTGAAGAGAATATTGACTTTGGAGCACATATGTGTAGAATTGGACTCTAAAATTTGGATAAAGGAATAATTATGAAATTATAAATCTCCTCATGTCATTTAAAATGTTACTTGAGAGGTGGATAACCTCATTGTTTTAACACAGATAGCTAGTTGTCTCATGGTAGTCAAGGAAGAAACTAGGCAAGTTAAGAAGCTTTATTTAGTTTATAAATTGTTCAAGATATGTACCACTTGTAGAGAGGTTTTTATGAAATTCAAAATGTTATATAAATTTCAATAATCTCAATGAATATGGTAATATAGACAAACTCAAAGATTCAAGGTCAGGCAGGCCATGTTTACAAGAAACCCCATCGGCAACCCTAAAAGGTATAAAGACAAGTAGAGATTTGGAAGAAAAGATAAGACATAAAAGGTGAAATTGGATGGGTAAATTTTTTTTTTATCCCTCATACTCACTCATAGATTTTCCAAGCATAAAAACTTAGTTTAGGCCCAAAATTCAGTTTCAAACCTAGAAGGCCTATAACACAAAAGGGTAATTTTGGACCTAACAAGAAAGGTGGAAATTTCAAAGTTTTTTGATAGCATGTTATAAACCAAACTATGGTGTTTTAAGGTAGGGAGAGGAAAGGTAAGAGTCATTTTAAACCAAGTGGATAAATTCAAATTTTGTAGTTCTAGACACCCTTCCAAGCCACATGTTTACATGATTGTATCTTTCACCACATGACGAGTTTGTCTAAAAGATATTATAATGATTTGAGTGCCCATATTAACTTATAATTAATTAATAATTGAGGATTTTTGAGGGGATATGCTTTATGAATAATCATTAAGAGCGTAGGTAGCCAAAAATGTAAGCAAAAACCTATAAGCATATTTCCTCCACATGATAACTTTTCATATCTTTTTCATGGGAACCCAATATTTTTAGGGATGTTATGGGGGTATATTTAATACAATTTCATGGTATAAATTTTTTATTTGGAGGTATATACTTCATGAATCATCAATAATAAGATATAACTCTAAAACCCTCCAAAACCCTCATAGTGACCAGTTTTGAGAAAAGTGATTTTCATTGCCATGTAAACACCATGGATCAACCTAAAACATCTTTAAACATAAAATAAAATCAGAGAGGATTATATAAAATCCAATTTTATGTATGGATTTATAGGGATCAGGGTAGAAATCAAGTTTTTTAGATAAAAATACACGAAAATGAGGTACAAGGTAGTTTACATGAAATCCAATCCATGGATGTTGAATCTTGATAATTTTTATTCATCCGCAAATCATCATTTGGTCAAAAATATTCATATAATTTCCCTTACTAGCTCCTCCAAAAATAGCCACTATGTAGGAAAATGTGGCAAGATGGACCTAGTCAACCCTATTGACTAAATGGCAAGAGTTTCTTCATCAAAATCACCTATATCATGATGGGAAGAGTTGATTTAGGTATAATTTCATATATTTTTTAGGTTTTCAAGTTTTTTTTGTAGGTTCTAATGGATTTTCATTGCAATAAGTAGGCTTTTAGGCCTAATTAGTCAGTCAAGCAAGTAAAATATTACATTGAATTTGCATCAAGGATTTAAAATAGAGTTTACCACATTACACATTTCCTATTCACATGGAGATTCATGCACATTGTCAATAATTCAAATGACAAATCATGTAAGGAAAGGCTAAGGTGGAGTTAACCAGTCTTGAACTACCAAGTCACTCCATTTGACTAGTTGACCAATTTCATGCATTTCTCCTTAGTTATCATGCAAAGAAAGGTCTTTAAAACACTCTAACTCAGCTTCAAGTGGATTTATTCACCAAATTTTAGCATTTAATCATGACAATAGATCTTTTGACTAGTCAATGGGCCCACCTCTTATTCCAATGGCAAAAAAGATCTTCATGCAAGATAAAGAGATAAAGGAGATATCTAAGAGAATATTATTATTAATTTGAACTCAAATTGATTTGATTTAATGGGGAGTTAACCTCTTCTCCTCCTTTGTACACCAATCTTGGCTTTCTATTATATTGTATTGGCTATATATGTAGTCTTTCAAACCATTTTTCTAGATCCATCACTCTCTTAGCATGACTAGACTTTGCCAAGATTGAGTTTTGTAACCTTTTTAGATAAATAAAGTAATTATTTCATATTCCATATTCTAGTATAGAGTGTAAAACTAGTTTGATTTGCATATTTGGTACAACTTTCTCCCTTTTCAAGCCTTGATCTCATCTAGTTACTAGTTTGTCATATTATATAGGTCATATTGAGTGTTTTGATGTTGATTAATTGAAGATAATAGTGGACATAAGTGGTTGGTTAGTGCCTTAAATCAGTCATATTCCATCTTTTCCCTCATTATTTGACTAATTGATGAAACCTCTATGTGAAATACTAATGCATATGAGTCATTTGGAGTTGTAGATTCAATCTTTGCTTGTGTAATTAGTGTTGTAGGAGCTCAAATAAAGTGGATGAACCATCAATATAGGTGTATCACCAATAGTAGAGTAGGATTTCCCTTTCAATATCTCTCTTCCCCTTTTCATCCCAATAATTAATAGTTTAGTAAATAGTGCACAGTGATACATTAGAGGAGCTAGCCTCAAAAAAATCTAGAGGTCTGGTATGAGTTCAAGTGTCCCACACCTTAGCTCATTCCAATGTTAGTCCAGGTGTGAAGGAGTTTCAGATCCAAATATGTCAAGACTTTAATCAAGGTGCTATTTGGGTTGCTAACAAGAAGGTAAAAATTAGAAGAACATCAAGAAAATAGAGCAGTATAGAGGAATGCTTATTGATAGTAGTTAGAGGAAAATGAGGATAAAATCTTGGTTTGTAAGATTTTTTGTAACAACTGTAACTATGTAAGTTTATGCTTTGTAGTCACTTTGTAATAGGAATTTTTAAGTGAATTTAATACAAGAAGTTATATATTTTTCAATACAACTCTTCCTTCCTTTTTTTTATCTATTTTAAGTTTTTTGTAAGTGTAAATTTTTACATATATTGGTAGCCACGAGACTAGTCTATAACTCCACAATTTTAGTGTTATAAACTTCCTATTTTCCCTTCTAGGCCTACATTTTATTTTCTACCAACAAGTATTACTAAATTAAAATCCATAAATTTGAAAAAAAAATGGATTACAGTTGAGATAATTTAGATTTTATTTGTATGAAATTGATCATAATGTTACTAAAATTATAGTTTAAAATCAATAAATACACTTGAAAAAATAATATGGTTAAGTTACATCCTTATAAACAATGTTTCATAATTGATGGCATGGGTTTTTTAGTTTCTCCCAAGAATGTGATGATAGACGTCACTTTTATTCTCCAATCCTTTTTGTCTTTTCGACTTCTATTTCCACTATATCTACTTTTTGTAATATAACTCATTTCTAATTTTTATTTTCTAACACATTTTTGAGAATTGTAATCAATGAACACCATGTTGGCAGTTTATAAATCATCTCCAATGGTCCCTTTAAAAATAACTTCATCCAATTTCACTATATATATATTGAAGGGTTTAGAATTTTTTCCCCCAAATAAACATGAAATTTTAACTTGTGTAATCCATGGCTTGAAGGAGTAGCCTCAAATGATTGTCCTCTATTATTAACCAAAGGCTGATGTGAGTAAAAGACTACAGTGCCAACTTTAAAATTTCTTTGGAATGATCTCAAATGTAGTATGACATATTTCTTATTATATAATCTTCTTGTCTTCTCATAACATTCATTTTCATATCTTTTTTTGTGCACAACAAATAATAAGTCATCCAACCCAAAATCAATAGTTTTTTAGAAGTTGATTTTAGCTCTTCCTTTAAAACATCTATAATTTGTTAAAAAATAAATCAATCATTTATTAACAGTATTATATTATAATAAATATGACATGTAAATTTTCCAAGAAAATGTTTTGAATGTTATATTGATCATTGATGTAATTTTTTTTAACATTTTATATTGTAACATATAAACATAGGGCATTTGATTCATTTATTGAATTTTTTATTTGCATTTCCTTAAATCTTATAAATATTCATATAAACATATAAAAATATATATACATGCTCAGGTGCATGTAACTATACTCATTATACATGGATCTACAATTTCTATTACCAGTTTTTTAACATATATATGCATATACATGTTTATAATGAATCCTCATAACTTGACCTTAATGGACACTTCTTATGCATTTTTAAAAATAAATGTAACTCATCATATTCTAAAACCAAAAAAAAAAATTGATTACTTATGCAATCTATTTATGCCATTTAACACACACACACACACACACACACACACACACACACACACACACATGTATGTATATGCCTTTTTTCACCAAAGAGGCTTTGAAATAAAGATCATGTATACTCTAAATATAGTTTATTGTCTTCGAGACATAGTATATCACATATTGAGTTATTTTAAATAGGGTAAATTCAACGTTTAAACAATATTTAATGAACCACATTCAAGTTGACACAACAATAAAATGAACCCATGCTTCTAAATCCCAAGCCAATACACTATATTTTATTAACTTATACTCTCTCATATCGATAAAGAAAAAGTCAATTGTAATGTGTTTAAATAAATAAAGATAATTTATATATTCTACCATATGAAATTGTATAATTAAGCATTCATTAAAAGGTGTTTTTCACCTTTTTTTATCTTTTTGTATTTTGTCTAGTTGCACTCTTTCCTTGAACCTTGTGTTCTTTATACCCTGCAAGGTATTATGTAATGTAGTAACTAAAAATTCTCATCATCAGTTGATTTGATATTTGTATTTAAAAAAGTGTCTTTTTTATATTTTTCACTTGACATATTATTTTCATGGAGGCTTCAAGTTGTAGAGTTGTGTCTTGGGTTGTTGTCTTTATGACACAAAATTATAGAGCTATGTTGTGAACTATTTTAATAGAGACATAAATAGATGAAAAAATATTTTTTCAATATTATAAATAATTTATAAATAAAAAAATTCTATAATTGTAAAAATATGTAGGATCTGATCTTATCTTCTTAAACTTGAAATTTATCATGTTTATTGATTTCATTTTCTACTATTATTATTTCTTCACTTTCATTCAATGACATATTTGCTAAACTATTAGGTTTTAAAAATAAAGCATATACACCAAAATATTGCTAAGTTGTTAGGTTTAAAAAATAAAGCATACACACCAAAAGATTGTTAAGATGATTTATTTGAAAAATAATACTTGATACTAAAATAAATTTAAAATGTTATGCACTTGGTAGTGATCGAAGTAGTTGTTCTTGTATTGGTTGCCATGATTGTGTCAAACATTTTTGAAATTCAACATTAAAAATTATTTGTTTGTCAGATTTTGTAATGCAAGATAAATTTATTTGTATTTTCATAAAAACACACACCAATCCATCTCATGTGTATACCCATAGCACTTCACATGTATCTAAATTTTTAAAAGTAGAGATAAGTTTCTTCCAAAATAAGTTATCTAATTTATTTTTGAATGGCCTTCCTATTTTGTCTGAACCAATCAATTCAAATGTTGGTACATCTTTACTGATGTCAACACCTTCCTCTTGTTTAATTTATTGTGGATGGAAGATGAAATATTCAAGCTGAAAATTAGTAGAATCTTGAGAAAATTGATACCTATAATATGAGTCCAATTGAATCCATCACTATCTAGACCCCAAAGTATGACACCCATATTTTGCATATAATGGAAAGGACCAACACACAATTTTTTTAGAGAGTTATGAACACCATAGAAATGGTCAAGTTTGTGAGTGATGAATACATTGAAAGACCCAAAAATAATGTTATCAATCAATGCCTAAATAAATAGGCAAAGATGTTCTGCTTTAAAATCTTCGATGACACTCAAAAGATCAATAATTATCAAATCAACATTCACACCAACAATGAACCTTTCAATGAAATCTTATAAAATGGAAGGCCAGAGACATGGGAGGCCATAATGGCAACTAAAAATTTATGTATCTCTATCCTAGGAAGCTAACCTCCATCATTATATAGATATTTTCTCAATATGCTTATTGAATCTAGAGATAATGCTTCCTAGCTTTCTTTATTTTTTTAAATACTTTCATTTAGGACACGCAAATCTTCATACCTTTTTGTATAAATTATGTAATGATCCATTACTTAGTTAGGTATGATTATTTTTTGATGGAAGTGCTAGATCATGATTGATGAAAAAATATACAATTTTTGATAATATGTTACTTTCTAGCTTCACTTTTTTGCACCAAGTGTCCATGTGGTTGCACCTAGGGTTTTCAAAAAAGAAATGGACCCTTTTTCCAATAAATCTACTAGTTCTATTTTTTATTTGTCTAAAATCCCTTAAATATTTATTCATATTATTATACTACTCAGATTTAAATCTTGGTTATATAAACCTAGTAAAGTACCACATTCAAATAAATCAAATGCCTTATCAAAATAATTCCAAATAGGTTTTTCCATGAAAAGAAGGCATTTTCTATCCTACAATTGTTGTGTTGAGTAGTTCAATTGTGTGAATAAGTGTCTATCTTGTTTATGTATTTATTTTGTATGTTTTTACCTATTCAATATTCTTCCAACCTCTTAGTTGGATAAGGTCATGTGTAGATTCAACACTTTATACAAATGAAGTTTTATAAATTATTTTATTTGCTTCATTACATTGGTTACATATTTTGTGAACAATATGGAATAGATTAACTATTTTTAGAAATCTTGCCCTTCTAAAAGAACATTTGTTTCTCAGTGATATTGAATTGTATTCATCATCTAAAATAATTCTCTATTGTGTTGTAATTGTGTGTTATCCATCTAAAATTTAAACATTAATATTTTTTCTCCATCATATCTTTAAAGACTTCTTTTGATTTAGTAATACATTGAAGGTTATTTTGATCAAAAAGAATTAACAAAACATCCTTCATTAGAACCTAATTATGTTTTATGAATGAATGAATTATAATATTCACCCCTTTTTATTCATATTTCTAATTTTGATATTAGTATCCCCTAATTCATAGATCTCTATAGGAATGTTTAAGGAATAATTTCTAGAGGAAATATACCATGTAGAGAATTCACTATGTGTCTAATCAGAACTTTATGCCAATAAAAGTGTATCAACCTTTTGTTTAATCTTAAATTTATCCACTGGTGTGAGTAATTGTATAGTGTTTTCAAATCTAAAAATAAATATGTTGCCCTTGCTTGTCTTATTCTTTAATTTTTTTATGTCATGATTGCAGGGTATCTTAAATGTATATTTACATGGTGGCAAGTAGAAAAAGTTGGTACCCCTTATTTATTTTTTATTTTAATATATTTTGTATTTAAAAGACTAAATTATCTCTATATATTAACCTAGACATTTTAAGGTTGTCATAGCTATTCAAATGAAACCCAAAAGTTTCAAAAAAAAATGGAAACATTCATTTTTATCAATTCCATTTTACTAGGTGTAAATTTATTAAAATTAGCCATAACATGATGGAGAATTCCCTCTTCTTTGTTATATATTTCCAATTGGAATTGAATGGCATCTTCAAGTCCATCCTTATCATAGGCAAGGATTATTCTAATCTAAGAAGATTATTTTCCAGATATAGTGCTAAACAAATAAATATTTACATGCATAATTGTCAGACTAAACAACTCAAATTACCGATCAACAAGAGGAATTTTATTTCCACCATAAAATGGAAGATGGTCGTGTGGATTTAATTTTAATTTTGGTAGTTTAAATGGTACTATATCCAAATTTTCTTTGATTGATGCCTTCTTCTATGTTTTAAGTGTGAGAACTTCTTTATCACCTGAAGACATTCTATAAATCCACTAAAATGATTTAATTATTAATCTTTTGTAAAATATAAGTTTCATAGTGTATCACTTACGAAATTATTTGTGATTAACTAGTGACTATTTGAATATAAATTAATGTGAATTATAATATATAAAATAAAATACAAATTAAATATTCATAATATATATAGTAACTCAGATATAAACTAAAAATGTATGACCAAACCAAAAATAAATTATATATAGATAAATGTAAAACTCATTCAAAGGGGATTGCCTAATAGCTAACTATGTATTTTTAATATATCAGTCACTCACTAAGCATATCTTAAAAGTATAACACCATACTTACTTAGGGTTCTAATTTAGTGAGTGCATTTTATTATTGGACATTTTATTGAACTCTAATCAATTAGTTACATTGGGAAAAATTATTTATGCCAAACTAAAGTCCCAAATGTTCTCTCCAAGCCAAAGGCCATTAGATGGTAGTTTTTACATGATGTCCTATTTATTGGATGTTGTTATTGGAACTATTTACAAAAGCTATGGTCTGATGTGGCAACCCTTAGAAGAACATGTGGCTAATAAAATTGGTGAATATCATTCATTTATGTTTATTCATAGATATAGGTATGAAATTCAAAAAATCTATAGTGAATTTTACCTTTGGATATATCATGAAATCCATGGGAAAGTTATGCCTAGGTTATCCAGAAAACATTCTAAGGACACTCCATAAATGGGGACACTACTAGTTCTATCCAAATATTAATTTCATTTAGATTGAAGGGATGAGGACTTATCCCTTATTACTACCACACCATGTCCTAGATAAGATTGTTGAATCAGAAATGGATTTTTAGGTTTATAATAGTATTGATGAGTAAATAGGTCAGAGGCATCTAGATCATTATTTTAAGACTCCCATGAGCATTAGCCAAATGTAATAGATGTTCAAATCACATTTTAACTAGGCCAACAAAATCAAGACCAATTACAATCTTAAATTGGCATCATTCATAGAATGGGATCCAAGGAAAAGGGTTATAAGATACCTTCAATAGCTTCAAGAGAAGAAGAAGGTGCATGTTTCTTATGGGCATGAGGAGTATAACCATGATCCCATCTTTTAAAATGCACCTGATGATTCATCTATATGGAATAATATGAATGATAAGATATTTTCCATAGTCTATGCTCAAGAATTATAGTATAATCCTTAGGTCACTAGGTAAAAAATTTATAGGGTATTAAATCACTAGTGAACATGATCCTAGCCTCATGTCTCTCAATAGTAAAATCAACCTCCTCTACAAGATCCTATAGATGAGTAGCCAATTAACTTTGGTGTTTAAAGAGAATCTAATCCTCAGTTAATAAGGGATATTATAAGGGGTCTTCCAAGTACCCAGGTCCCTTCCTTGACAACATCTCCTGACACTTGAGTTTTGGTCACATCAACTATAAGAGATAGGCTAGAAACTTCTCCAGGTGAAGAAAGGAAGATAAATTTTGTGATGATTCTTTTTTCCCCTTAAAAAATGTGACCTAGGTGAGTCTTATAGATTTATTGCAAACTTCTTTCTCTTCCGTTCCAACTATCCCTAATTTTGCCACATCTACTATGACTATACCTTCATCACTTACATATAATTATGAGGATACCTTTACTCATGGTACCTCTACCATTTCAAATCTAAATACCTTTCATCCCACCTCCATAGCAACTATTATCATGCCTTCACCACCATCTCTTATGATGACTTTTTTCCACTATTATTCCTTCAACTATGTTACTTTACATTCCACCTTCCACTCCCCCTATCATCACCTAACAAAGGAAACCAAAGGGTTATCCTACTCTTACTAAGAGAAAATATTTGGAATAAATACCATCTATTTTTATATCTATTAATGAGGATTCTCTTGAGAGGGAAATAACAAAGGAAGGTAAGAAAGAAAATGAAAGAAAAACTCAAGTAGGGTTATTTATGGAAGAAGAAACAAAACCAGTATCATTGGTTAATTACCTGAATGATGAAGATGCTTCTAAGGAAACAAAAGAAGAAGAGAAAATAAATATTGAAGAGCTTCAGCTAGATGATGAAAAGGTAGAGTTTGATAAATTCAAAGCCTTGAGTCTAGGAGAGCAACAAGTCCTCACAAAACAACCAAGCCAAAGGATTGTTAAGGTAGTCTCTTCTACTATTTCTTCATTTATCAATGTTTAAATATCATTTATAGGTCTACCTTTTGTTATATATCAAGGTTTTGTATTTATTCCTCCTAAGGATCCATCAATTCTTTCTCCTCAGTTAATAAATATCCTAGAGAAGAGGGTCCATTTTGAAGACCAAGTAACTATGTCTATTTTTATCCTTAGAGCCCACCCATTTCAAAAATAAAGTTGGCCACAAATAGGAATACCCATTCCATAGGCCTCACTAGTATCATTAGCCATAATGACCATGGAGAGAACCCCTAGTTTGGTTAGGTATATAGTTGAGTTCTCTCCAATAAGAGAGCCTTCTACAAGGGAGATAATTGTCCACTAGTCTCTTTTAGTTCCCACTCAAATTAATACTTACATAATTCCTCCATTAATTACACACTCTCCTATGAATCCTCCTTCTTATTCATCTCAAGGACTAACTCCATTTTAATAAATAGGGGTTATTTTAGTTCTCTAATGGGTGAAAGAGATGTAGGAAGCCAAGGATGAAAGACAAAATCTAGTTGTAACTGAATTTCCCATAGTCTCCACCAAGTTTGATAAGAAGAGTGGGATAAGTCAAAGGGTGAGGAAGAGGAAGCAGGTTCACCTTGTTATAGGTGAGGATATGGAGTTTGAGTAGAGATAAAATATTTTTCCTCTTGCAAAGGAATCGAAGAAGAACCTAGGGGACCCTAAAAAATATATTAATAACTGTAATGATTTTTGTTGATTCCACAGGGGTAGCCTTGAAGGAAATGCACCATATTATTGAGGAGGTGTTGAGAAAGTGGAAACAAATGCAAATAACCCAGGCCCCTTAGGAAATTATTTCTAACATGCATAGTGTAACCAATAAGTTGTATGATATTTTGTATAATATTTAGGCCTCTAGAGTAGTTGCCCAACATGATTGGATAAACATCACCAAGATATAACACCAGATGAAAGAATTGAAAAAGAGGTTAAATTTATTGATTTTGTGTTCAAGGAATAGTTATTTCAACCATTTGAATTTAATTCCTAGTATGGATGCGGCATGGTTCTTGAATTATGTCAATTCAAAAAGAGATGCCTATCTCAGTTGGCTTAATTAGTTGAAGCCATTTTTGGGACTTTTTACTAGATATGAGAGTGAGGCCTTAGAAATTTTAGTAGATATGAGGATCACTCAGGTGCTTATTTTTATTATAAATTTAGTCAATAGGCTTAATTTTAAGAGCCTCCTTCATGCAGTAGTAGACATTTTCAAGGATGAGGTGGAGGAAACCATATATAGAACCAATAAGGAGGTTCTACACTGGGTCAAAAATTTTAAGAATAGAGTAACTTAGGTTAAAACCTCAATATATGGATTTAAGATCTTGGAGGAAGAACAAGGTAGGTTAATGGTTGAAGAAAGTAGAATTCTTAAGCCTTCTTTACTCCATTTTGATATTGTAAACAAAGAATTTGAGTCAGGGGGCACATTATTAAAGTAACTTAAAGAAAAAGATAAAGCTTCATATTCTTTTTTGGGTACTCAACCAGCTGAAAATGTTGTTACAATTACTCTAAACTCACATTGTTCTAGGTTTATAATAATTTAAACTCCAATATGTCTGGTGTTCATTTCACCCATAGTTACTCTTATGATAACTTTAGTTTGTTCTTTAACTCCTTTAACTAGTGGTGCCACATCATCACCATGATTTTAAATTATTATATATGTGCATGTATATTTAAGGTGGAACTATAATTCCTAATCTACTTATTGTATATATTATATTTTTGATCGAGAGTCTAAATTTAGACACTTCCATTGTGCATGCATCTTTTGTATGATCTTGAACTTGTGGCTCTATTTTTGGACTTGTAATTTTAGGTGAAGCTTGAAGATTTGAGACCTTCCCATCCCAATCTTGTAAATACATGTAACATCCTGTTGAGACTAACACCCCCCCCCCCCAATTTTTTTTTTGAAAGGGGACCCATGTGATTATTTCCACAACTTCTATATCCTAGAATGAGTGTGAAAGATTGTTTGATCATATTTTTGATGTTGCTAAAAATCAACTTGAAGGTTATTAATTGTAGGTTCCATGAAATAAGTTAGGGTTCCCAAATAATAAACCTTAGTGGTTTGAATTTAAATGTTCATAGGAAAATCTAGTCAGAAATTTTATGCATGATCATGTTTTAGCTTAAATTTCATGCACTTTTGTAGATCTAACACTTTACACTTATTTGTTGGATGTGATCCAATGATGCATCAAGCTTGAAGTCTTTTAGAAGGGCATATAGTTAATTATATGGGGCCCAATAAGGATCCAATGGTGATCACTTAATCAGAGGCTTTAAATATGATGGTGTCAAATAAATTTTATTGTCTTAAATTTGACAAGTTTTCCCCCATCATTTGACATCTACAAGGATGTATTTGATGGAACCGAACCCATCAAATTTAACTTAAAATAGAAATATTTTATTGTCTTAAAATTGATAGGTTCACCCCTATCATTTGACATCTATGAGGATATTTTTGATGGGACTGAACCTATCAACTTTAACTTAGACAATCCCTAAAGCTTTAAGATCTCTCGATGGTTTTACACATGGCATTTAGTTATTGGATCAATAAATTTCATTTTTTTAAAATTTGACAAGTTCACACCCATTATTTGATATCTGTGAGGATGTATTTGATGGGACTAAACCCATCAAATTTAAATCAAAATAGAAATATATTGTCTTAAAGTTGATAGGTTTGCACCCATCATTTGACATCTACAAGGACATATTTGATTCAACCGAACCCATCAAATTTAACTTAGATAATTTTTTAAGCCTAATCAAAGGGAGTATTTCTAAATCCTTTTTAATAAATTCTTAGTTTTCTTATGAAGGTAAGATTAAGACATAAAAATCTTGGCCTAAGTCTTTTATTGATTAAAAGGGTAAGAATCCTATAGGATCCAATGGTGATCAATTGCTCACTATATTTCATCTAATAGTGTACATAAACATGAAAGCTTCAAGATCTATGAAGGATCCAATGGTGATCTCTTGCTCATTGGATTTGATCTAATGGTGTGAGCCAATTGAAGACTTTTGAAAGGCCTAAAAAGCTTGGCACATGGCATAATCAATAAGCTCAAAGATCAAGAACCAATGAAATGTAAGGACCTAGATTTGGATTTTTAAAGCAAAATAAAATTGAAAACTAATGGTCACTCTTCAAATGACATTTATAAAAATTTCCATGAAAGGCATGTAACCATGCCACATAAACTCCATGTAAGTATGGAGGATCCAAATGAAAGATATTTCATGATTGAAAACATAGGAGAGATGATAAGTAAGGTTCCATCATATCTAAGGCACATATGAGATCAAAGTTGGATGTTTTGGTCATTAAAGTAGAAAAACCCTAAACCCTCCATAAATAAGGTCAAAATTAGTTCAAATTGATTATGTGACATTTGAGATAATTATAAACTAAATTCAGAGTAGATGCCTTAGTGAGAACTTTGATAGCTTTGTAATACATTGTTACCAATGGAAGAGGGTAGGCAATAGATGAAGATTGAAGTAAAACTTTATCTAACTTTAGATGGTGAAGGAAGGGTCTTTAGAGACATAGAGTTGGATTCAAAAACATTAAATGTATATGGAATCATGAATTGGTCTGAATTATTCTTCTTTATCAAAGAGTTGTAACCAATTTCTCAAGAAGAAAAGAGGAATGCTTCAGTATACTAAAGATATAAGGATTTAGTATCAATTCAAATCGTGGGCCTTCATCATGCAACTACTAAACCAAACGTAATGCATTACTCAACCTTCTTGTTCCTATTTTTTAAACTATAGAGTAGATGGAGAATGGATTATTCATGAAGGAAATGTTAGTAAAGTTATATGCATAGCTCCCATGGTTTTTGAGACTTATTATAAGATCCCTTTACCTCATGTTGATCTTCCATCCTTGATAGAATGGAAAAATTCCCAAAACTTGGATTTAGTTCTTTCACCTTGGTTAATCCAAGGTTCCCATTTTTTAGGAGCCCTAATGGTGAGATTTCTATTACCTAATTCAGAGAAGATGTTAGGGTAGCTATGACCTTATTGAATAGAGCCTTTGGTGCCTCTTTTATAACCTATGTGAGTAAGGTCTAGGTGTCTTATGTCCATTGCATGTTGGATTAGAACCTAACCCCTTTTATTCGAGACTTGATAAGTTTCCTCTTAGCCGAATAATTTACAACCATCAAGAGAAAGACCTCCAAATATTTCTTTATGATGTCTTACCTCTTAGACTCACTTCTAACCTCTATTAATTTCTTTGGCATCCAAAATTAGTCCCCTGATGGTAGGATTACCATTTCCCATCATTACTCCAAAATACATATTTTTAAATATAGGAATCATATGCAATTAATATGTGATGGTGTCTCCCCAGTCATTTTTGTAGACAAACATTGATATTCATATGCCTAAACTTCATCCTCTAATCAAAAAACAAGTGGAGACTATGGGGGATGTGTGGTTCTATCTAGATTGCACTATAAGAAGGATAGAAAGAATTATGGTCCAACCATATAGACTACCCATATATGTTCTCAATAAGCTTATAGAGTAAAAAATTGTTTATCAAATCATCTAGGGCATAGATTGGCACTATAAGAAGAATAAAAAAGCTCAGGTTCATCCCTTCCCATTGTATATTAGTAGAATTATAATCAAGGATTGGAAATAATTGGAGATTATGGTGGTACATAGGAACTCTTTTGATTTCCAATTAGATGATCTTAATATGTGGGACCCCAATAATAGAGTGACTAACCATATTCAAGATAGGAAGGTCCCAAAGATAGAGTACAAACATCAATCAAGTGTGGGGGATGGTATTTACACAAGGGCAAAGAACTTTGAAGAAGTCCTATGTATGGTTAAAAACTACAATATAACCTTAGAATGTAGGTTGGTCATGGATAAAAATCCTTCAAAAGAAATATGGTAGTTACATCCTTTACAGTATCATTTGTTGCCAGGACCATCTAGGACTACACATCAAAAACCACCTATTAAGGGGAAATCTTATAATACTTAATAGGGAGAATTTATAAATTCATCTTAGATTAAGTAACTTGAGGATATAAAAGGAAAAGGTAAAGATATAAGTGAGGAGTCCAAGATTGAGCAAAGACCTATTGAAAGCCTCAAAATTTAGGCATCCCCACCAAGGCCTTCTTCCCCAATAGAAGTTATTAGCTTAATTACATTAGAAACCAGAGAAATGGTGGAGAGTGTCCTTGTTAACATCATAGATACTTATGGTTTATATAAGAAAGAAGACCCATCTGAGGAAGTGAGCAAGAAATTGATTCCATTGAGCAGTGGAAAGAGATAGGCATAATTAGCCTTAGTTCCTTTGGCTCCAAAAAAGAGGCCTAGGTTAAATTTTACTCACCCTAATAGTGAAATAAACCTCTTTAGTGATGATAATCCTATTTATGGACCAACCATTTCTGATTGGTTTGTTTATGGGAAGTTTTATAAAATCCCATCTCTTTCACCTTTACTGGCTCTAACTTGAGTGGACATAGGTGTTCAAAATAATGTTAAACCATGGATTTAGGATATGTTGAATGAACAAGTAGAGAAAAGAATCTAAATTCTTCACAACAAGGAAAGCTAATGGGTTGGCACCCCAAGAGCCTCTGGGAGTTCAAATGTAGAGATTCCCAAACAAATATAGGTGAAAAAGCTTGATCCTCAGGTCTAATTTAATTCAGAGACATCAACTCTTGAAAGAGTAGTGACCAAGAAAGTCACTATTGGTACTAAGGAGTTTACCTTTCAAAAGGTGGAGCCATATATAGGCTTAACTCCTATTCTAAGATAGATAGTAGGGGAGTATCTTATTTTTCAAGATGATGTAGCTAGTGTGGTACTAGCCCAATCAATAATTGCCTTGGTTGGAGTTCAAGGATTGAAATAGAGGATCCTCAATTTAGAAATAGAAAAGCAAGATTTGGAAGCTTGGGTCTTCTTGACAATTCTTGAAAATATATTGCAAATGTTGAATAATTCCTTGATGGATGCATTCAAGAATTTGAAAAGCATTAAGTCTAGATTGAATGATTTGGACCATCAAGTTAAGATGACACAAACCTTAATCACCTAGTGGCAAAATTCTCAAGCTCAGATGGAGGAGCTCATCAAGGTGCATAAGACAAAGCAAGCCTTGAACTTCAAGATTATTAAACTTAGACATCTGGACATCTTCATGGTAGTTCTGGTAGATAAAAAATAATATTTGATCACCTAGAGTAGTGATGTTAAGGACTTCATCAAGAGAGACATAGATTTGGTAAACTGAATTGAGAAACTTCTATGGAATCTATTAAATAACCCTTCTCAAACCACTACTTTAGGCTTGATTAATGATGAAGAATTCAAGAAAAGGGTTGATACCCACATCTAGGGCATCATAGATAGCCAAGGTCATTTAGATAAGGACAACCAAAAGACCCTTGATACCATTACTTTTTTAGGGAAGCAAATTGTAAAAATACAATGTGTCAACAAACTTGTATCTTGGGAAGATAGTGAATTTGATAAGTTAGTAGATAAAGAAGGAGATTGTCTAATGAAGCTTGTAGTGGATTTTGAGATGATTGAGGAGTAGGACACCAAGGTGAAAGACTTATTTAGATAGGATTAATTAAAAGGACCCACCAATGCAATTCTTAAAAGAATATTCTTATTGTAAAATATATGCTAGTCTATTAGCATATACTCTTTCTTGTCAAGTTGGCATGATTTTTGTCATATTGTAGCTTTGTATCAAATATATTTGTCCTTATCCACATCTAGATATTTTTGAAATTTAACTGATTAATCACCTATCTTTCCTATAAATAGGTAGATGGTTACGATTTGTAAAGAGAGAGTTTTTAATCAATTGATACTAGGAGCATTTAATACAACTAAGGAATTCTAAAAAGAAATTATGATTGTTTTTGTTAAATGTTTATGCTATCTCTCAATTATATGGAGTTATCTTGAATTTGAATGATTCTTATTATTTGAGTTACATTCTTTGTCATAGGGTTATTAATTTTTTCTAAATGCTAAATTGACTGTAAAGATCTCAAATATACTTCATATTATTTGCTCTATATTTGGATGTACTTAGGTTATCCAAATCATAATAGCAAACCTTTAAAGTAAATTTGGTTCTTACTTATGATTCATATTTTTCCTTTGAATTTTGCCTAATTTGTGATATAATTTGAGCTTATGTTGTTTTATAACATAAATTGGTTCAAATATGCTCAAAGTAATTGGAATTTTGTCATAATATTTGAGATGAAAACTTGAAATCATGTTTCTTTCTTCTTTACCCTTCCTTTTTCTTATTTTTAACAAGATTCACTCTAGCTTAGAGGTCATTATTACTAAGAATTTATTTTAACTACTGAATCCTTATAATTATTATGTATTCAAATAGTATAGACCCTAGTGGCTCCCAACCACTAAATCACATAAATATTATGGATAGTTTTCATACTTTGCTTCTATTCCACTAGAGATAATCACTGAATAGTCACAAACTACAACTCATGCCATGGATTCTCAAAATCCTAAAATGAAATGTGTTTTTCAACACTAAGAGCACCTATGGTAAAATTAGAAGCATGAATAGGAGAAGCTCCACTAGCGCTAGGAGGAGGGCCTCTTTAAAGATGCTTAATATGTTTAGAAGTGTACTTGGTCAAAATTATCTAAATTTTACATTATTATGTTTATTTTAACATAAATTGTGTAAAGATTGGTAACATTTGTGGAAATATGGATTTTGTTATTAAAACTTTATTAGTATTTGGAGTTATGATGGCTTATTTTGCTCAAAATTGACAATTCTTTGACAATAAGAAGTTTTTTTGAGTCATAAGTTTTAAAGATTGGTCATCTTTGCATAATTCAATACATCTTTGAACTTGTTTAGTTAAAGATTGATTTCCTTTTCCCTCTTATGAATAATTTTTTACAAATTAAGTTTAGTGTGCATATTATTTGTCATTCCTTAGAAATTAATGTGTTACACCATTTTTTAAAATAGGATCCTTAGTCTTCAAGCTGGAATTACCAAGAATTAGGACCATATCACAATCAGAGACTAGATAAACTCATAGAAGGACTAAGAAATATAGAGGTAAGTATAGGTATTCTAAATCTCTACCATTATCACCTTTGCAAGGGATTTCTGTGCTTGATATTCATCTAAACATGGCATGGCTTAGAAGTTCCCCTATCAATATACCATGTGTGGTACATGATTTACCATGTAATCTATAAAAATATTTGCCAATATTTAGTCCAACTAGTATTACGACTATTGAAGAACATGTTAAATCTTTCAAAGCTATATTAAAATTGTTGAATGTTATTCATGAAGATGTAGCATGTAGGTTGTTCTTGTTTACATTTAAAGATGTTGCTTGTGAATGGTTCCTCAATCTACTTAACAATTTTATTATTTAATGGAATAATTTCGACACTATTTTCATTGATCAATTTGGAAAGATCATAATCCCTTGTGTAATTTATCATCAATTCACAACTACTAAGAGAGATACAAGTGGGCCTATTAAGTTATTTAGTGTAAGGTTTCAAAATATATTTACCCAGACCATAGATCCATATAAACCTAATGAAGCTTTAGCTTTGGAGGTTTATAAAGATGTTGTCAACCCCATAACTTCTATGTTTTTGAAGAGAGGTTTTTTGAGCTGTCAAGTTACCAATGGATTTCATGACAATGATCAAAAGTCTTTAATGCTTGTCAATGGCATTAACAGTAACCAAAGTCAAAATGCTAAGGTTCCAAAAAATGAGAATGAATCTATATTGAAAATGGTATAGAAGCTTAGCACTAATTTTTTTAAATTACAAAAACAAGTTGGTAATGTTAATGACAATTCTAGAAGGAACTTCACTTTCCAAAAATTAAACATACGCGAGAACAGGTTTCAGAATGAAATTTTCTACACTAACAAAGCTAATGAGTCTTTCCCTAGAAAAATGAATATGGATATAAACCTCACTGATATTGCCTTACCATATTATTATAGGATACAGGGTACTTCCAAACATGGTGAGATTGATTGTATTGAGTTTTGTAAAGCTTTTGAACCTTTTCAAGAAGAACTTGACACATTTGAAGTGGTTCCAAACAAAGAGGTTTCTACAAATTCTTCTAAATCTAAACCATCTAACCAAGTGCATATGGTAGAAACATTTAATTTCCCTTTTCAAGAGGATAATGAGCTTGAGAATATTGTTGAGTAAATTCAAGCATTCTAGCAATTTTTGAAGACATATCCTCTGAGAAATAGGGAACAAAAACAACCATTGACTAGTTCTACCCCTCCTAACAATTATGGGACCCCTCCAAACACTATATTAAAGAATAATCATGAGCCTCCTAGAGGAAGTTCTTCTAAGTTAACGTTAATTATTGATCCTCAAATCAAAGTTGGCTACAACATTGTGGAAGATATGAAAAGTATTAAAGCTAATATCACTCTGCATGAGCTAACTCAAATCATATAACAAAGAGATTTACTCTTGGAATATTTTTCAAAGAAAATTGGGAAACCCCCTAAGAATGATAGTGTAAATGTAATTACACAAATGATCAAAGTAGAGTCCCCACCTTTTTTACTAATAGTTAGGATATTTAGAAAAAATGTTCATAATTATCTTTTAGATTTGAGAGCCTCAACCAACTTTATGCCTACTGAGATATGTGAATAAATTAGGTTAATTCTAATCAAATCTGATAGGGTAGTCACTCAATTGGATAAATATAGAGTTAAGGTTATATGATAATTATTAAATGTTCATATACAAATGGCTAGTGAACCAAGGGTTTAGTAATTCATTGATATCTAAGTGGTAGAAATGCCTGGTGCTTATGGATTGATTTTAAGTAGAGAATAAACTAAAGCTTTAAATGGCTATATGTCTACTAATTTCTTCAATTTATCACTTCCTTGGAAAGGTGTGCTAAATAAAATAAGATTAGAAATGGAACCTTGAATGAAACACATGATAATAGAATATAATGTTGTTAACAAAAGGGTAAATTTCATAGATTTTGATTTGGGAGTTTTCACTTTGGAAATTACAAAAGAACTAGTTTATAAGAGTTCTTCTCAAATTTGTATTTTGTGGAAGTTATACATTGATGGTGCCAAGTGAAAATTAGGATCAGGAGCTGGGATTGTGTTGATGAATCCTTTAGAAAAATAATACCATGTAGCTTATAAGTTAGTATTTCCTTACACCAATAATTTAGTTTAGTATGAGGCTCTCATACTTGGATTATAGTTTGCCATTAAACACAAAGTTAAATAACTCCTTATCTATGGAGACTCTAAACTTGTGGTTAACCAAGTGAGAAGTAAGTACCAGTGCAAATTGTCTTACTTAAAGAGATATAAGTTTAGGGTGTGGGATTTGATCGAATCTTTTGATGCTTTCAACATCTTAGCTATTCCAAGAGAAGAAAACAAAAATATTGCTGAGCTTGCCTCTACTATAGCTAACCTCATGCCTAATCATGATTCTCAAAGCATCATTATTGAGTTAATACCTTATCCTTCAGTTCTTTATAATATAAATCATTTCCAAGTTTTTAATGATGATTAATAAATCATAGATTTTTTAACTAATTCTAGGGCTTTTAAAGCTCACATTATTAATGAGATTGATGACACTTCTCATGAGGAGAAACTTAATGGTAAAATCATCTAATTAAGTGATAATAAGATACCTAAATGGATTATTTCATTAAAAAGACTATTTAATTTTGACTAAATTTCTGAAGCACCTAAGCAACCCAAGGTAAATGGTAAGGATTATCATGCAACAAATCTTGGCTCACATGATCAGCCCCAAATGGTGAATACAGGGAAGGCTTGCACTAAAATGGAAAATAGAAAATCTAGAGAGTTGATTAAAAATACAAGGATGTAATTGGTTAGTCTTATGGAGATTTGAAAATATTTGACCTGGGGGTCATTACTCATACCATACCTCTTCAAGAAGGTTGAAAACCTTTTAGATAGAAGCAAAGGCCTGTCAACCCTATTTTAGAACCGATGATTTTTAAATAATTCAAGAATTTGTTGGATGTAAGGATAGTGTTTCCCATTAGACATTCCACTTGGGTGGCAAACCTAGTCCCAGTCAGTAAAAAGAATGGAAAAATAAGATTGTGCATAGATTTCATAAATCTAAATAGATAAGATCACTTCATACATTTGAGACAAGTATTTGATAGATGTAGGAGGTATGGTGTATCTCTTAACCCCAAGAAAAGCATATTTTGTGTCACTGAGGGAAAATTGTTGGGACATGTCATTACCAAATATGGAGTCTCTATGGATCTTGATAGAGTAGAGGCCATTTCTAAAATTGGGTTGCCCAATAGTCAAAAATAACTTAAGTCATTCTTTAGCAAGATTAATTTTGTGAGGAAGTTTATTTCAGGCTTTGATAAGATTGTTAAACCTTTGAATGAGATGCTTAAGAAAGATGCTATAATTTCTTGGAATTAAGAATCTAAGAAGGCCTTCACTGACATTAAGAAATCAATTATTTAAGTTCTAGTCCTCATAAGTCCTAATTTTTCAAAGGATTTATATCTATATTAATTTGCTTTTGAGCATACTATGGCTACAATGTTAACTCAAAAGGTTGATGGGAATGATCATCCTATATCTTTCATGAGTACCAATTTTAAAAATGCAAAAGTGAATTATTCTATGATTGATAAGTAAGCTTATGTATTAGTAAAGGCAATAAAAAAATTTAGACATTACCTCCTTAGAAATAAGGTACATGCTATATTACCTGATCCAACTACAAAACTTACGTTGAGTCAAAATGAGCTTGGAAAAAGAAGAGAAAAATGGATGGTAATTATACAAGAATATGATATAGATATGACAATTTCCAAATTAGTAAAATGCCAGGGTCTAGTTTAAATGATTTCTAGTACTGACCCAAAAGTTCATATCATGCAAGTAGATCAACAAAACTTTCAACCTAATGAGTGGTATGACTCTATTATACATTTTATTGTCAATGGTGTTTGTCCCCCAAGATTTATAAGAGAACAAAGAGAGCCTTAAGGCTCAAAATAGCTCATTACCTCATCCAAAATGGAGTCTTGTATAGGAGGAACTTTGAGGAAATTTATTTGAGATGTGTGTCCAAGGAAGAAGTAGCTTGGATTATGACTACCTTTCATGAAAAATTAAGAAGTGGACACCCTTAAGGAAGAACCACAACTCATAAGATTCTCAAGGCTGGGTATTATTGGCCCACACTCTTCAAAGATGCTTATTAGCATGTGAGGTAGTGTCATTCATGCTATATCATTAGCATAAAGGAACCAAAGGCAGCCATGCCTTTACAACCTGTGATGGTAGATAAACCTTTTGCACAATGGGGATTAGAATTTTTTGGAGTAATAAACCCCAATTCTTCTAAAGGTCATAAGTATGTCCTAACTACTATGCATTATTATACTAGGTGGACTAAGATAGTATCCACTAAGTAATGTAGAATAGAGGAAGTGATCAATTTCTTAAAAGAAAATATTTGTACTAGAATTGGAAACCTAGTTTCTTTAGTTTTTAATAATGGATCTGCATTCATTTCTATTGAAATAATGGAATGGGATTATGACCAAGGCATTACACTCAATTTTTTTTCTAATCAATATCCTTAAGGAAATGGTGTTTCTAAATCCACAAAAAAAAATATGATAAAATCTATTAATAAATCTATTAAAGATAAAACTAGAACATGGCATAAACTTCTTAAATTTACATTATGGGCAGATTGAATTAGGATCAAACACGCTCTAAAAGCTTCACCATTTTTTTTGGTATATGGTTAGGAGCCCATCTTTCCCATCACTTTTAAGTTGCCTACATTCACATTGATGCAAGAATAAGTGGAAGACAGTCAGGAACTTGCTAATTCTTAGTTGTTAGACATTATTTAAATGAAAGATACCAGAGAAAAAGAATTTATAGACTTTAGTAGACACCAATAAACCATGAAAATATGGTTTGATAAGAGATCTAAAGTGAAGGTATTTAGACAGGGACATCTGGTCCTTCTTTGGGATAAGGCATTAGAACCCAAAGGTAAACATGGTAAATTCACTCTTTTATGGATTAGTCCTTACCAAATTATAAAAATCTTGAGAAATAATACTTTCAAGTTGAAATATCTCCAAGGAACAAAGTTCACATTGCCTACTAATGGACAATATCTCAAACATTACTTTGTTACTACCCCACCAGAGGTCTTCATGAAATAAATGTGTAAGGTTGCTAAAATTAGAATAGGTAGGCTAGTTAGTTCTCTTTCTTGCATTATTTTTCTTCCTTTCTAGGTTTATGTATATTTATTTTGTTTACATTTTTTTCTCTTCTTCTTGCCTGGTGGTGTTCCTTGGTTGTGGTAAAGTCTCATGTTATTATTTTTGGTATGGAATTTCTTAAAAGTGTGAATATATATCTTATAAAGGTGACCATGGCTAGAAATAAAGTAGCATGAAGTAAGCAGGGGTATTGGTATAAATTTGTATAGGAATTTATTGTCTTACAAGGATTTAAACCTTATTCTACATCAAAACTAAGTTTTAAGAAGAATCATATATTTAAAATGTGAATTTAGTTTATTAACTCATATTCATGCTTACGCTTAAAACACATCCTCGTCATGGACTAAGGTTTTAATTAAAGGGGAGAGTATCCTAATGCCAGAGCATTTAACCCAATCCTTAAAAACAAGTTGTATTGGTTTCCAACCTTTGTAAATGGACCTATAAAATGTTTTTTTTTTTAAAAGCTCATTAAAAAATCTATGGAAATAGAAGCAAAGGTGATTTAGGTAATCTCCATCAGGGATATGGATGCCTGGCTGGTAGTGGAGCAAAACCTTGAGTGGAACCAAAGGTATCTCTACCAGGGCTATAGATGCTTGGCTGAAAGTAAATAAATGCCTAATTTTCCCTTAAATTAAGAGTTATTATTCTTAAAGAATATCTAAAGTGATCAAAGTTAACTATAATGGAACAAAAAGATATGAACCAAGACGTTGTTTCTTGAAATTCATGATAAACAGTAAGTGGAATCAAATCACACACTGCATGTTTATGTTTTAATATATAAGTTTAAATTTTATACATAAGGAACTTGTTTCAATCAAAAGTTGATTTAGGATAGAGTATATGTCCAAAAAGGGATATAAAATTCATGTACAAGTTTAAACCAGAGCCTTGTGTTCCAACATATTGCTATGTTGCCCCTATAAGTCACCATTTGTTGAGACCAACACCCCCCCCTCAATTTTTTTTGAAAGGGGACCCATGTGATTTTTCTAGAACTTCTATATCCTAGAATAAGTGTGAAATACTATTTGATCATGTTTTTGATGTTGCTAAAAATTGTCTTGAAGGTTATTAATTAAAAGTTTCATGAAATAAGTTAGGGTTCCCAAATAATAAACCCTACGGGTTGAATTTAAAAATTCATGGAAAAATCTAGTAGGAAATTTTATGCATGATCAAGGTTTAGCTTAAATTTCATGCGCTTTTACAGATCTAATGCTCCATGCTTGTTCATTAGATTTGATCCAATGGTGCATAAGGGTCAAAGTATTTTAGAAGGGCATATAATTAATATTTGAGCCCCAGTAAGGATCCAATAGTAATCACTTGATCAAAGGTTTTAAATCTGATGGTGTAAAAATAAATTTTATTGTCTTAAATTTGACAAGTTTGCCCCCATCATTTGATGTTTGTGAGGATGTATTTGATAGGAATAAACCCATCAAATTTAACTTAAAATAGAAAGATTTTATTGTCTTAAAATTGAATAGTTTACCCCCATCATTTGACATATACGAGGATGTATTTGATAAGACCAAACTCATCAAATTTAACTTAGACAATCCCTAAAGCTTTGAGATCTCTTGATGGCTTTACACATGGAATTTAGTTATTAGATCAATAAATTTCATTATTTTAAATTTGACAGGTTCACCCCCATCATTTGATGTCTGTGAGGATGTATTTGATGGGACCAAACCCATCAAATTTAAATTGAAATAAAAATATTTTATTGCCTTAAAATTGACAGGTTCACCCCCATCATTTGACGTCTATGAGGACGTATTTGACAGGACCAAACCCATCAAATTTAACTTAGATAATTTTTTAAGCCTAATCAAAAGGGGCATTTCTAAAGCCTTTTTAATAAATTCTTATTTTTATTGTGAAGGTAAGATTGAGACATAAAAATCTTGGCCTAATTCTTTTACTGATTAAAAGGGTAAGCATCTTGTAGGAACCAATAGTGATCGCTTGCTCGTTGGATTTGATCTAATAGTGCGCATCAACATGAAAGCCTCAAGATCTCCTAAAGGATCAAATAGTGATCACTTTATTTTTGTATTTGATCTAATGGTACGAGCCAATTAAAGACTTTTTAAAGGCCTCAAAATCTTGACACATGACATAATCAATAAGCTTAAATATCAAGAAACACTGAAATGCAAGGACCTAGATTTGGCTTTTCAAAGCAAAATAAAAGGGACTTTTGAAAACTAATATTCACTCTTCAAATGGAATTTCTAAAAATTACTATGAAAGGAATGGAACCCAACCACATAAGCTTTATGTACGTATGGAGGATATGAATGAAAGATATTTCATGACTAAAAACACAAGAGAGATGATAAGTAAGGTCCCATCATATCTAAGGCATGTATGAGATCAAAGTTGGATGTTTTTATAATTAAAGAATAAAAACCTTAAACCCTCCATAAACTAGGCCAAAATAAGTTTAAATTGATTATGTGACACTTTAGATAATTACTAACTGAATTTAGAACAGATGCCTTAGTGAGAAATTTGATAGCTTTGCAATTATAATACACTTATCAATGGTAGTGCATAGGCAATAGATGAAAATTGAATCAAATCTTTATCTAACTTTAGATGGTGAAGGAAGGGTCTTTAGAGACATAGAGTTGGATTCATCATCATTGAATGTACAAGGAATCAAGAATTGGTCTGAATTATTCTTCTTTGTCAAAGAGTTATAACCAATTTCTCAGGAAGAAAAGAGGAATGCTTTAGTGTACCAAAGATACAAGGATTTAGTATCAATTTAAATGATAGTCCTTCATCACATAGCTACTAAACCATAGGTAATGCATTGCATCGACCTTCTTATTCCTATTTTATTAACTACAGAGTAGATGTAGAATGGATTATTCATGAATGAAATGTTAGTAAAGTTGCATGCATAACTCCCATGGCCTTTGAGACTTATTATAAGCTCCCTTTACCTCATGTTGATCTTCCATCCTTGAGAAAATGGATAAATTCCCAAAACCTAGATTTAGTTCTTTCACCTTGGTTAATCCAAGGTTCCCATGTTTTTAGGACCCCTAATGGTGAGATTCATATTACCCAATTAGAGAAGGTGTTAGGATAGCTATGACCTTATTAAATATATCATTTAGTGCCTCTTCTATAGCTTATGTGAACAAGGTCTAGGTATTTTATGTCCATTGCATGTTAGAGTGAAACCTAACCCCTCCCATTGAAGACTTGATAAGTTTCTTCTTGGCCAATCAATTTACAGCCATCAAGAAAAAGACCTCCAGACATTTCTTTATAATGTCTTACCTATTATACTCTCTTTTGGCCTCTATTAATTGCCCTGGTATCTAAAATTGGTCCCCTAATGGTAGGACTACCTTTTCCCATCATTAATCTAAACTACATATTTTCAAATACAAGAATAATATGCAATATATATGTGATGGTGTCTTCCCAATCATTTTTGAGATAATCACTAGTATTCATATGCCTAGACGTCATCCTCTAATCAAAAAATAAGTGGAGACTATGGGGGATGTGTGGTTCCATCTAGATTACACTGTAATAAGGATAGAAGTAATCATGGTCCAACCATACAGACTACCCATATATGTTATTAGTAAGCTTGTTGATTAATAAATTGCTAATCAAATCATCCAAGGCATAGATTAACACTACAAGAAGAGTAAAAAGGCTTAGGTTCATCCCTTCCCACTGGACATTAGTATAATTATAATCAAGGATTGGAAATAGCTAGATATCTTGGTGGTACACAAGAACTCTTTTGATTTCCAATAATATGATCTTAATATGTGGGACCCCAATAATAGAGTGGTTAACCATATTCAGGATAGGAAGGTCTAAAGACTAGTATAATCATCAACCAGCTATGGGGGATGGTATTTACACAAGGGAAAATAAAATTGAATAAGTCCTATCTAGGGTTAAAAATTATAACATAACCTTAGAATGTAGGTTGGTCAGGGATAATAAGCCTTTAGGAGAAATATGGAAGTTACATCCTTTAGAGTATCATTTGTTGATAGGACCATCTGGGACTACACATCAAGAACCTCTTGTTGAGGGACAATCTTTCGAGCCTCAACAAGGATAATTGACAAAGTCATCTTAGATTGAGCAACTTGAGGGTGCAAAAGGAAAAGGTAAAGCTATAAGTAAGAAGTCCAAGATTGAGCAAAGACTTTTTGAAAGCCTACAAATTCAGGCATTCCCATAAGGCCTTCTTCCCTAATAAAAGTTATCAGCTTAATTGTTTTGGAAACTAGATAAATAGTGGAGAGTGCCCTTATTAACATAATGGATACTTATGGCTTGGATAAGGAAGAAGACCCATTTTAGTAATCAGGTAAGGAATTGGTTCCATTGAGTAATGGAAAGAGATAGGCATAATTAGCCTTAGTTCCTTTGGTTCCAAAAAAGAGGCCTAAGTTAACTTTAACTCACCCTACTAGTGAAATAAACCTATTTAGTAATGATAATCCTATTTATGGACCAACCATTATTAATTAGTTTGTTTATGGGAAGTTAAAAAAAATCCCATCTCTTTCTCCTTCACTAGCTCTGACTTGAGTGGACATAGGTGTTCATGATAATGTCAAACCATGGATTCAGGATATGTTGAGAAAACAAGCAACGAGAAGCATCCATATTCTTCACAACAAGGAACTCCAATGGGTTGGCACCCCAATAACCTCTAGGATTTTAAATGTAGAGATTACCAAAAAACCATAGGTGAAAGAACTTGATCCTTAGGTCCAATTTAATCCAAAGACATCAACTCTTGAAAGAGTAGTGACCAAGAAAGTCACTATTGGTACTGAGGAGTTCACATTTCAGAAGGTGGAGTCATTTACAAGCTTAATGCCTATTCTAAGATAGGCATCAGGGGAGCATCCTATTTTTCAAGAGGATGTAGCTATTGTGGTACTGACCCAATCAACAATGGCCTTGTCCAGAGTTCAAGGATTGAAATAGAGGATCCTCAACATGAAAATAGAAAAGCAAGATTTGGAAGCTCAAGTCTTCTTGACAATTCTTGAAAATATATTGCAAATATTGAATAAATCCTTGATGGATGCATTTGAGAATTTTAAAAGCATTAAGTCTAGATTTAATGATTTGGACCATCAAGTTGAGATGGAATAAACCTTAATCCCTCAATGGTAGAATTCTCTAGCTCAGATGGAGGAGATCATCAAGGTGTATAAGACAAAGTAGGCCTTGAACTTCAAGATTATCCAACTCATACATCTTGACATCCTCATGGTAGTTTTGGTAGATAAAAAAGAATATTTAAACACCTAGAGTAGTGATGTTAAGGACTTCATCAAGAGAGACATAGATTTGGTAAACTAGATTGATAAACTTCTAGGGAATCTATTAAATAAACCTTCTCAAACCACTACTTGAGGCTTGATTGAGATGAAGAATTCAAGCAGAGGGTTGATACCCACATCTAGGACATCATAGACAACCAAGGTCATTTAGCTAAGGACAACTAGAAGACCCTTAATACCATTAATTTTTTAGGGAAGCAAATTAGAGAAATATAATGTGTCAAAGAACTTGTATCTTGGGCAGTTAGTGAATTTGACAAGTTACTGGATAAAGAAGGAGATTGTCTAATGAAGCCTATAGTGGATTTTGAGCTGATCAAGGAGAAGTACACCAAGGTGAAAAACTTCTTTAGATAAGGTTAATTGGAAGGACCCACCAATGGAATTCCTAAAAGAATATTCTTGTTATAAAGTATATGCTAGTCTATTAGCATATTCTCTTTCTTGTTAAGTTGGCATGATTTTTGTCATATTGTAGCTTTGTATCAAAGACAATTGTCCTTATCCACATCTGGATATTTTTGAAAGTTAACTAGTTAACCACCTATGTTTCCTATAAATAGGTAGATAGTTACCATTTATAAAAAGAGTTTTTGAGTAATTGATACCAAGAGCATTTAATACAACTAAGGAATTCTAAAAATATTATCTGATTATTTTTGTTAAATGTCTATGCTATCTCTCAATTATAGGGAGTTATCTTGAATTTGAATGATTCTTATTATTTGAGTTACATTATTTGTCATAGGGTTGTTAATTTTTGCTAAATGCTAAATTGACTATAAGGATCTCAAATGTACTTCATTTTATTTGCTCTGTATTTAGATGTACTTAGGTTATCCAGATCATAATAGTAAACCTTTAAAGTAAATTTGGTTCTTACTTATGCTTCATATTTTTCCTCTGAATTTTGCCTAATTTGTGATATAATTTGAGATTATGCTATTTTATAACATAAATTGGTTCAAATGTGTTCAAATTAATTGGATTTTTTTCATAATATTTGAGATGAAAACCTATAATCACATTTCTTTATCCTTTACCCTTCCTTTTTATTATTTTTATCAAGATTCACTCTAGCTTAAAAGTCATTATTAATAATCATTTAGTTTAACTACCTAATCCTTATAATTATCAAGTATTCAAATAGTATAGACCCTGGTGGCTCCCAACCACTAAATCAAATAAATATTGTGGATAGTTTTCATACTTTACTTCTATTCCACCACAGATAATCACTGAATAGTCACAAACTACAACTAATGCCATGGATTCTCAAAATCCTAAAATGAGAAGTGTTCTTCAACACTAATATCACATGTGGTAAAATTAGAAGCATCAACACCTCCTAGTCCCAAAGAGTGGAGAATTTTTTTTGTTCAGACCAATAGGAAAATTGAAAGATTTTTGCTTGACTTTGTCTTTATGTGCAAATCTTGATTCTTCTCTAATTATTTGGATTATTTGAGACGTTATATTATTTTAGTAATTTAGTTCTTAGATTTGTGTATGAGCTATCCATTTTAAATAAAGTCATTCATTTCAATCTGTAGCTTATTTTAATATCTTTTACATGTTAATCATAATCCTTCATGAAGATGTGCAATAACAACCTAACAATTAGGTAACCTTTGAATTTACATGTCTAGGTATATTGTATTTCATTATTGGTGTGTTATATCATATTTGACACTTTAGATTTTTTGAATTTGCATTATGCACTTTGGCATCAAAATTAGGTATTTTCTATTTACGCATCAAGATATTTTCCTTCACCTTGAAGGCACTATTGGGTGATAATTTGAAGGGAATTTTAATACCTTCAAGGTATCTCTTAGGAGATAAATATTGACCAAATTTAACCATGGGTCAAATTAGGTCAAAACCCATACATTTTCAAACTTTTAATAGGGTCATTCTAGGTTTGAAATGTTCATCATGGTCTTAAACGAGGTCACAAAACATGTTTTAACCTTGTCATATTTGGCATTTATCTTATTATCATCTTATGCCAACTTTTGGTCATATTAAAGAGTTGTATATAAATACCATCAAAAGGTAAATGTTAAATATTCTATCTAATGTATCACATGTTAGGGAAGTGTTACAGTTAGTTTTGAAATTGAAATGTTGTATGTTCAATGTAGAAAAAAGGAGATCATCTATAAAAAGTTAGGGTTAGTTAGTTTTATGAATTAGGATGACTCATCTGGCATGTGTGATGATTAAATAGGGTATCTTGATGTCCCCAAGGTATTTTATAGGATCAATAAGCTTCAATAGTTCTAAAATTGAGCAAAATTATTTTCTCTGCTATCATTCCCTTGGATAGGTCAAGAGAGGTCAACAATTTTCCTTTAGTATGGACAGGTTAAGAAAAATTGAAGTGAATGCACTTGTTGGATGTTAGGCATCCATATGTAATTCCATTTCATGGTCATATTTTATATAATGGTGGTATGTGTTGCATAAACAATCACTAAGATTATTAACACTTCAAAATTGCTTGTGTAACCCTAACATCTCACTTTTTCTCTTTTATTTGCATTGGTCTATGTGAACCAAGTGATGCATATGGTCTTATAGATCATGTTATTCCTTTTCATGTTGGATTCAAATAATTTGGAATGTGTGATTATGAATGGAAAGGTAGAATCATCCTTGTGTTAGGAGTGAACACCATTCGAGTTGTGAATAGTGTTTGGCAATTATAGATTTTCATCCTCTTGTGAATGGCTTTAGGTCAAGGCTAGAACATTTGATTTCAACCCCTTAGAACATGGAAGTTAGTTTATCCATTCAAGTTTTTCATTGAATATACCTCAATACTGATATTCTAATATAGGCTTAAGTATCAAATGTCGTAGCTACCTCTATATTCTCAAAATTGGAAAAAGTTGAAAGACATTCAATAAATGGGAATTTTGATTTTAACCATAAGATAGATCTCACATCTACTTGTTGAGATAGTGAAACATTATCAGACCTCATCCTAAGGTTAAATACCTTGAAATAAATTATCAAAAGATTGGAAGAAAAGTGTAGAGTTGAAAAATTTACAAAGTGGGAAGTTTTACCTTAACTGATTCAAAAAGAGTTTTTTCTCCATATAATGTCACATGTTGGTGAAAGTTCAAGAGATCTATGTAAGCCTAAATGGCTTAATCTTTGTATCCTAGGCATATAGGTCACATATGAACATAATATGAAGTTTCTAGGTCATGGAATATGATGGTGAGTGAGATTTCAACTCAGTTAAAATCTTGATTGAAATACTCAATGACTTACAATGCCATTTGACCAAAATGAAAAATGAAACTTACAAGTAACTCCTAGTTCATTGCTGGTAAATGATTATATCTTGTTTTCAATGCAAGAGTGGATACATTCAAGTGTAAAATGAACTTATTGAACTCAATATGGATAAAAATATGGAAGTAAAATACTCAAATATGTATCAACACCTATAAGATATCATAAATTCCCTAATATTCACACCTATAATTTGACACAGTCACAGACTAGTTTAAGCTAGTGAAGGATGCAAGTTTATTTGATAAAAAGTGGTGAATGATTGATGATAATGTATAAATAATTATAAAAATTATTATATATAATTACATGAGATTATTAGAAGTGAAGATCAACATAGATATTCATAACTAAGAGTTCTTAGGCCCAACCAAAAAATCATGCACGCAGTCATAGAACTAGTAGCTAGTGTTAGGAATTTGAAATGATAAGAGCTCTTGAGGTATGATAAATCTTTGAAAATTGATAAATATTATCATCATGAATTTATAAATACCTCTATGGTCTCATTTGGGTTTTATTAATAGGGGAAGTGTCCTCTATTTTGTCTCAAACAAGAGGCACCCCATAGTCAACATAACTTGCACACATGGGGTATGAATGAGAAAAATATGAAAGGGAGAGTATTAAGGGACTATATAATGATGTTTATATTTTAATTTGAGGTAAATTAGTGTGTAATAAACACCTATAGCCATTATAACCACTCAAAAGTGGTCACACACTCAGAAACATAGCCTATGTTTTTAGGCCTAAAACTAAGCATGAACCCTCATCATGTCTAATTTCACTCATATGACCATATGATAATTAAAATAAATTTGAGAGCCTTCATGGGAGAGTGTATGGTTGATTTTATTGTAATTTGTAGATAATAACTCATAATTGGTCATTTTGGCCTAATTCAAACTCAGGGGTGCCCAGAATGCAAGTAGCTAATTGAGAAGCCATTTTATTTCACTCATATCTATATGTAAAATGTGCATGGGACCTCAAAAACTTAGGTATAGTTTAGGAATTTATTTAATTCAAACTCAATGGAATCAATTTGAAGGTAAGGTCTTAACCTTTATGAATCATCATTAACAACCTAAATGACCTAAAACTCTTATAATAGCTCGACGAGAAAGGTATGAAGAGTTATGCATCTAGGAGGGGTTGATTAACCTAGAATATAATTTTTACATGCTTGTCACTCTCTTAGTCTACTTAACATTCAATTGTTCCATACTCTCACTTATATGAATAGGTCAAATATTGTGTTTTCTATAAGTTTTGAGTTTAATTGAAGGTGTAGAATAGAATTGATAGTGAAATTCATGTTATAAGGTGTTTAAATATGTATTAGAACTCATAAAATTCCATTCTCACCTCAGTGATGCATGAAAACCCCTCTATTAATCTATTTATTGTAGGCAGTCTTGAATAAGACAGTGAAAAAGTAATGTGACTATCAAATTAGAGATGAGAAGTATGGGTTGAAGTTTTCATTTAGGTATACATGATATAAAAAAGGAAAAATAATATTTTATGATGTGTCTCACATATATTTAATGAATTCTTTTAAACATGTATAGGTCATCCTAGTGAGAAGTGTGTGAATTCAGGTTTAAAGGGCTAGTGAGCAGTTATAAAGAAGTGAACAAGTGTCAAAGAGAAGGATATAAGTTTAGGGGTGTATAATGAAAATGATAATCTTATTTCCACCTTACCAAGTAAGTAAACATGTGTCAATGACTTATATAGTAGTTTTATATAGTCAAGTGGACTCCTTATCAATAAGGCAGTATCAAGAAAAACAATGGAGTGTCTCTATGCCAACTTGAGGAATATGTCATGTGATTGAAAATTATTCAAGATAACTCCATGACATATTATCTAACCCCTTATCCTACATTTTAACTAATTTCCAAGTCTTGACACTTGGTTTTTTGACTATTCAATGTCACTTCTTCTCTCCATCTTCATCTGCTCTATATATTGAAGCTATTTTGGCATTGTAATGAATCCATAATTAGTATGGTGAAGCCCTAATAGTTTAAAATCTTGTTTTGCTTTTAAATAAAGTTATTAAGTTGATTTAGTCTCTGAAATTCTTGACTAAGTATGTTAAGTAGTCCATTTGGATAACAAGTGATGAACGTTTTCTCCTTGCTTCCATTCTACTCTTATATGCATTGTGTGAGCAACATTTCTACTAACAAGTCTCATGAAGTGTATATGTTTGTTAGGTTTGTTTTTAAGTGTGAATTATATTATAAGTGTCTAATATTATACCTCATTTTTACCCACCTTTGGATATACATAACATTTTACTTACATGTAGAAACACTTTTGCTAGAAGAACATTGAGTTGAGATTAGTTTTAATAATATGTTTTCTTAGTACAAAAACAAGTATGTTTATGGATATATATTTGGTGTATCACCTACATTATTATAGGTTAATTTTATTTTCCTTCTCCCCTTTTCACCCCCAATAGTGATTGGTCTAGTGTAGTGTGTGAGCCTAAAAGATAGATCGAGGGAGCTAGCCCATAATCTAGAGATATATCTCTTGTAGTAGCTTTTCTATATGTAGAGATAGTTTCATGTTATCCAAAATTTGATAAGGTATATTTTAATTATATAGGGTATAAATATGGGCTATAACAATACCTTTAAAACATACACAATAGTGGATTTCTCCTTTGAGGTATCTCCTAGGAGATACCTTCAAGTTACCCACAAAGATATTTCAAGGCCCTTGAAGGCAACTCATATGCTATGCAAGTGTATCTAAAAACCATCCCTATCATGCTCAAGGGTGTATATGAGCACACCTATATCCATATTTATATCATTAAGTACTATTATAAAGGCCCAACCCAAGCTCGCATCTCTTTAATGACATTCTGATAATTTTTTAATATTTTTTTACTATGAGAAAATTAAATAGTGTTAGGTTGTAGGGATAGGGAATTTGGATATATTTAAAGTTTAAATACATGTGCACAAGAGGGGTTAAAATATGCAGAGTCTTGTATAACTTTCCTACTTTGATGTGCACTCACCTAATTAGGTTTATCTTCATGTGTAAAACACTTCATAGGAGATACCTTGAAGGCCTCTATCATACATTCAAGGGGAAATTGAATGTATCTCCCAAAATTCACATGAGTGGAATGTTACTTCAACTTGAAATCACTACTAGGTGTCAAAATAAATTATTTTTTCCCTCACCTACCCCTATCTCATCTTTGCAGCTTCCTCTCAATACAACAATTTTAATTTTAATTTTTTGTGAGTCATTTATTGTTTGGAGGGAAAACAAAGTGGTAGGTATAATGACAATTAGTAAAAAATGAAAAATGAGATAAAAATCTAATGTAAGAAAGGGGAAAGAGAGGAGATTAAATCAATAATAATAGTCATATAATAACAAAGTAGCATCCTATAGAAAGAAAGTAACAGCAGAAGAAAGTACCATGAGAATGTAGAGTTGTAATGTGAAGGAAGTAAATTAATATAGTAGTAGACTATGTAAGTTAGATAAATAGCATCATCCTAAAGAATAAGACATAAAAGATAGAACATAGTATTAGTCTATATAAAAATAGGGGAAGAAAAGAATAGAGATCATCAAGGAGACAAATAGATAGTATTCTAGTATAGAGAAAGTAGAAGAAGAAATATAGTCAGCAGAATAGAAGGAAAGTATAAAAAAAATTTGTAATCATTTTGTAATAGTTGTAGTTGTGTAAGTTTATGAATAAAAATATTTTTTATTAGATTTTTAAGAACAAATTAATATATGCATTTTGAATGGTTTTTATGTTGATACTCTGCCCTCCCATATTTTATCCTTCTTGTATGATCATTTTGTGTATTTTTATAACTTGTGTAAAGTTTTAGGATTAGTCTAAAGTTTTATTTATTTTTATGCCCTTATCCACCTAGGCCTACATATTATATTTTTAAAAAAAATAATATCATATTTCTTAGGTTTTAATTACATTTAGACATTCCAATAGGTAGTTTTGGTTTATGGTAGCAGCTCCCTACATTTAATGGAAAAAACTATGATGTGTGAAACATCAAAATGAAAACCATATTCAACTCTCAAGAGATATGGGATTTAGTTAAAGGTGGATATAATGAGGTTTTAGACCTAGTAACCTTTACTTAATTAACCCAATCACAAAATAATGCATTGAAAAATAATAGGAGAAATGATGCCAATACACTTAGCTATATATAAATGGCACTAGGTGATTCAATCATTCGTAGGATATCAATAGCTATCCATTCTAAAAAAGCATGGGATATTCTTAAAAATGCCTATTAAGAGAGTGATAAGATGAAACTTTTAAATTTTTAGTTTTTAACAAGGGAATTTGAGACCCTAAAAATGGAGAATGAGTTTATTAATGACTTCTTCATAATGATTATTAATATTATTAGTCAAATGAAGACATGTGGTGATACCCTTAAAGATCATAAGATCATAGAGAAGATGTTGAGGAGAATTCCAATTATATTTGACCCTATAGTGTTTTCAATTGAAGAGTCAAAGTATTTGAGTAAAATGATAATAGATTAGCTAATGGGTTCCTTACAAACCCATGAACAAAGGATGAATAGGTCAACCACCTCTTCCCATGAGAAAACATTCAAGATCAATGTGAATGTGAGAGGAAGGGGGAGAGGATAATACAATAGATGAAGAGGAAGAAATTGTAGTATTCATGAAGATGGAAGTCATAGCCATCAAGAGTCACATAGAAGAGGAAGAGGAAGGAGAAGTAACACTTCTAAGTAGGATATACACAAAGGTATGATAAGTCTAATGTCCGATGCTATTATTACAAAAGGTATGGACACTATACTAGTGAGTGTATAAATAAGTAGTATGATATGAATAGGTATAATTAAAATTTATCCAAAACACAAGATTTTGAACCTAATAGGAATGAGAAAGGTGGAATCTTATTTATAAAATGCAACATTGTGGAGGAAAGTGGTAAAGAGACATGGTACTTGGATAACGGTTATAGAAACCACACGAGTGGGATCGAAGGGATGTTCAACCACATTAATGAGTCAATCAAATCATAGGTAAATATGGGAAATAATGAAAAGGTTCCCATCATGGGCAAAGGTAGCATATCTATTTGCACCAAGTAAAGAGACAAAATACAAATTCAATGTGTTTATTATGTGTCTAGCTTGAATCACAACCTTATTAGCATTAAGAAGCTTGTCCAAAAGGGATAAAAGTTTAGATTTGATAATGGTGAATGAATAAATTTGATACAAGTGGTTTTAATAGGCAAATTTTAGTAGTCAAGATGACAAACAATCAGATGTTTCTATTCAAAATGTAAAGTGAGATCACAATAGCATTCAAACTTGTAGTAGATGAATCTATTATTTAGCACCTAAGATATGGGAATTTGAGATTTGAATGGTGGAACATTATTCAAAAAAATTATATGGTGAGAGGGTTTCCCCTTATATAATAGACAAACAAAATTTGTGAAGGATGCATATTAGGGAAGCAACATAGGAGTGTATTTTCCATGGGCAAGGCATAGAGAGACAGAGATTCTTTAGAGTTGATCCATTCAAATTTGTGTGGTCCAATAAAGACCCCCTCCCTATCCAAGAATATCTACTTAATAAAATTCATATATGATTTCATCTAGAATATATGGGTGTATTTTTTGAAGAATAAATTGACTACATTTGAGACCTTCAAACAATTCAAGACCATGGTAGAGAAACAAAGTGGTAACTACATCAATATTTTGAGGATGGAATGAGGGGGAGTGTATACCTCTAATGATTTCATGAATTTTTTCAAGGATTATGAATTTTTTATAGTCCAAATATGAACTACAATAGGGTAGCTAAGGACTTTGATAGTCCAGCTACAGACTCTGATAGGGTAGCTAAAGACTTTAATAGTCCAACTTAGACTTCAATAATCTAGCTATAGGCTTCAACAGGGTGGCTAAAAACTTTAACAGTCTAGATATAGACTTCAATAGGGTAGCCAATGACTTTTAAAGTCCAACTATGAACTTTGATAGTCCAAATACACACTTTGATAGTCCATCTATAGACTTCAACAGTCTAGCTCTAAACAAGCACATAATGAGTCTAGTAGGATATGGATAGATAAATAGAGGTTATAAGGATGTTTTGAATGATTAGAAAAGTCTTGTAGACCATGGTAGAAATGTCAATAATAAGAGGGAGTGTTAAAATAAATTATTCTTGCCCTTACCTACCCTTGTCTCATCTTCATAGCTCTCCCTCAACAACCGTATTTATTAAATTAGTTTAAATTTGAATTTTTTGGATCTGTTTCATGTTGGGATGGAAAACAAGGTGGTAGGTAGAAGGATAATTACTAAAATACAAAAAAATGAGATAAAATTAGTATATATGTAACTTTATGCTTCAAATTAGTTTGTATTATAGTTTTAAGAACAGATTAATATATGTAGTTTGAGTGGGGTTTTTTTATACTCTACCCTCCCCTATTCTATCCCTGCATGATCATTTTGTGCATTTCCAACACTTGTGTCAATATTTGGGATTATTATAAAGTTTAGTTTTTTTTCCCTTATCCATCTAGGCCTAAACATTCTATTTTTATACCAATATTGTGTGATAACTTGAAAGGCCTTGTAATATCTTCAAGGTATATCTTAGGAGATACCTTTCAAACATGCATCAAAGTGGATTTATCCTTAAAGGTATCTCCTAGGATATACCTTAAAATTACCCACTAAATTATTATAATACCCTCAAATTCATCTCATATGAATGAAATTTTCCTTCACCTTGAAAGCACTATTGGGTGATATCTTGAAAGGCCTTGTAATATCTTCAAGGGATCTCCTAGGAGATACCTTTCAAATATACATTAGAGTGTATTTATATTTCAAGGTATCTCCTAGGAGATACCTTCAAGTTACCCACTAAGGTATTATAAGGCCCTTCAAGGAATCTCATATGAGATACCTTGAAGGGTGTTGTCATACATTCAAAGGATCTTGAAGGTATCTCCTAGGAGATATCTTTAGCATGCACATGAGTATAATTTTCCTTCACTTTGAAGGCACTACTGGGTGATACCTTGAAAGGCCTTGTAATACTTTTGAGGGTACCTTCAAGGTATCTCCTAAGAGATACCTTGAGTGACATTATACATTTGGACTTTGTGATTTATTGATTGGATTAACCATATTGATGATGAATTTGAGTGTTTGTGACTTGAGCATGTATTTAAATGATATAACTAAGTTACAATAAAATATTAAGAGAGATTGGGGAATAAAACTTTAAAAAATTATTGGTATTATGGTTATGAGAATTCTAAAACCTTCTATTACCATCTTATTAATGTGTTGATATAAATTTGGTAGGATTACATGATTTCTTATAAATTGAGGATCAACCCTGAGATGTTTATATTTTGTTAGAATATCACCATTATAATTATTAACATCATTCAAAAATTACACAATAGTTTCACTATACTACCATATCAGACTCAAGAGCTTTTGTTATCATTGGTAAATCAAATTTTAGATAGTGAAATCCTATGTGCAAGCTAGGGTGGTAAACCCCTTGTAGTTTTGGAATAATAAATGATAGTAGATTATTACTATGGTAGGTAGTCTAGTTACTCAGATGTTTTTTGTAAAATCAATTGGCATTGTTATTATGATAGCTCTATAAATGTTTGTTATATTAATATAATATAACTAGTAATATGGTTTTTATGACTTTTCTAGTCATAAGACTTATGGATTTTTATCCTTAATTTAATCCTATCTTTTTCATTTGGTGTGTTTTATTAGGAAGGGGTCCCTCCAATATTGATATCAATCCAAAAAAATGTAAGGTCTAGCATCAAAAGGCATTTCCTATTTGAAATGGAGGAATGTGACTGGTTGAACCATATCAACTGATCCAATTACTATTTCAATTAATAGGTCTGCTCAAGGGACTTTATTCACTCAACCTCATTAATATATGAAGGGAAATGTTGATTCAATTAACATAATGTGATGATCATTTTATATAACCTGGTAAATATGGTGAGCATGCCTTTAAATTAGCTAGTTTTTTGGATTATGGACATGCCAAAAAGATAACTTTAGACAACTATGACCTTAACAACATTAAATTTAAAAACATTATGGCTCAAGTTTAGTATATACAACTTTCCTAGCCTACAACATATGTTTAGAAATAGACCATTTCATTTCATTGAAATCATAAATTAAATGAATACATAAATTCACAAATTATAGTTATTAAAGTAAGCCTTAATTATCATATTGTTGAGGTAACAGATGATGTATTGAGTTGGGTGAGATTCTTGTGTTAGAATAAGATAAGTCTTTATAAAATAAGGGCTTTTTCTTGGTTAGAAGTTTAGAATCTTATCCTCACTTAGGATCTATTGGCTATAAATTAGTTTATGGGCCCTTCCCATTGTAGTCTTTGCATGATGAAAAAACTACCAATCACCTTCTTTATTCTTTCCCCATTGTTGCTTGGTGTTGGGCATTGATGTGTTGTAAGCTTTAATGGTCTTGGGCTTGGCCTTCCTCATTATTTAATGCTTATTTCTCTTGGCCAATTGAGGATTGTAAAAAATCACTTTTAAAACATTGGAGAGTCGGCCTAGTGATTTTGATGTGGATAATTTAGAAGGAGGTAAATCATTATATTTTTGAAGGAAATGAGAGATCTCTTGCTTCAATTTTAAAAGAGCTAGAGGTTGTTATCTTGGAGGTTATTTCTTCTCAAATTAAATGTAGAAATGTTTATCTTTTGGCATGAGATATGAGAATGTGTGCCAAATGGAGTCTCATTGTTCATCCACTTGTTAATGGGTCAATATTAAATTTAGGTAAAATTATAAGAAAGGATAAAGCTTCTTAGCTCCCCCCTCCTCTAGGGTGGTTTAAAATTAATTTAAATGGAGCCTTAATTTGGGTGATTCTATAATAGGTTGTCTAATAAGGGATTGTAGTGGCCTTCTCATTAGATTTATCTCTAGGAAAATCTTGGATGGAATGAATAATGAAGCTAAAGTATAGGATATTGTAACAAGGCTTGATTTAGTGATGCAGTACAAAATTGAGAAGCCTATGATTGAAAGAAATTCTCAAATCCTAATTTTTGATCTACAAAAAAATTTAGTAACCTCTTGAAAATTGGATAACATTTTAGTTAAATCTTAGATAACCTTTTATTTTTGGTTGAAAACATTACTTTTGGTAAAGCATGGAGTGGTGGAGGCTATTAATTTATTGTTTAAGCTAGTGGTTTGAGGCAAAGGTGCAACACCTCCTTGGCTAGTTAGGGATCCTTAACAAGTGGTAAACTCAGTGATGTAGGGGAGGCTAGATAGTAATCAATCCATAGTATTTGTTAGTGGCATAAAATTTAGGCTCCAAGGGGTTGTGGATAAGTGTCTTTGTGGTGAGGACTCTTCAAAGGGTTGTGGCTCCCTTGTTACAGTGGTGATATATGATGATAAAGAAGGAAATATTTGAATCTTTTGGGTTTTTGGGTTCTAGTATCTAGTGATTGCCTTTTTGGTTTATTTATTTTCTTTATTATTATAGCTTCATCCTTGTTGGCCCTTTTGGATCTAAGGTTTTTGGTTGTAAGTTGTTTTTTGGCTCACTAGCTTGTTGACTTTGCCTCGATTCTAGTCAAGATGTTGAATAAATATTTTATAAATCTCAGAGTTGATATTTTATTTTTGTATGATTTCTAAATTTATTCTCTAGGCAAAAAACCCATTGAACCCTAGAAATTATCTAAAAAAAATTAAGACTTCACTCACAAGTATTGATTGGTGAGGCTACTCGAATAGGTTTTTGACATCTGATGGGAACATAAACTATATTAATTATCCTAAAGAATTAATTTTCATGAACATGTAAATGATGTTAAGAGAATATCACCACATCTAATTTAATCTCATGCATTAAACATATATATTTAATTATGAATCAACATTATAACTACTCCGTTTAAATTATCTAGTACTTAATCTCACCATATTCTAAGTAGAACAAGCATTTAGACATCAATGGATCCTTATGAGGCTATAAGCTGGTCCTTTTGGTTAGTTTGGGGGATTATCTATAATTTTTCAAATCTAAAACTATTCAATATATTAGTTACTAAGATTATTTGATTATAGTTATTAAAAAAAATTCAGCTTTACCCTAACATTTGTCATTTGGTTCCTTATTCGTTTTCCACACACAAGGAAATAAATAACAATCAATAGTAGTAAGTGTTAAAAAATCATAATTTATGTCATTTCATAACAATAATCCATGTCTATCCAAATCTCAACAATTTCATAACGTAAAGTAGTAAACATTGAAAGAAAGGGTCATGTCAAGGCAAACAAATAACACATTTTAGATATAGCTAAAAAATACATTAAATATATTAAATGTCTAACAAGAAAGATCTAAAAAAATGATAGTATAAAATTGGGTTGACACTTCTACCACTACTGCCACAGTACACCTGATAGTCCATACAATAATTTTTTTGGGTTTCTAATAGGAGAGAAAATAATGACAAGAGAAAATAATGGCAAAAGAAAATATTTAAACTTAGCCTTAATTTAGATGCACAGGATTTTTTTTAGTATAATATATTTAAATTTATATTACATAATTATAATATTAAATATAATATATTTAAATTTATATTATATAATATACACTATTAAGTATAATATATTTGAATTCATATTATTTAATATGTAATATTATAATATTATATTACTTTATTTAATATATATTCCATACACCTATAGAGGTTGATATGAGTAAACCTCTTCCATGAGGATATGATACATTCACTTTACACAACCCCCCTTACCAATATTTAAATACATACATATATGATACATATATAAACACACATATGTATATGTGTATATATGTATCATGTATGTATATATGTATATATATAATATTAGTTATTATATAAATATTGTATAATATGTATCATGATATTTTTATAAATTAAACATTAATTATATAATATATATGTTAATATAGCTTATAAATCAATAGTATATATTATATATTTTAGTATAATTACTTTTAATTTATAATATATAATATTATATTACATTATTTAATATATATTCCCCACACCTATTATAGAGGTTGATATGATTAAACCTATTCCACGAGGATATGATGAGAATGCATATTGTGTCTTGTAACATGGTTATAGGCATTATGCTAATAGATGCAAAATTATAGAAGTTCAAATATAGAAATACAAGTTAGAACTTTAGAACCGATGGTAATGATTTATAAGTAATAAGCTCTTGCATAATAAGTAGAGTTTCATCCACTATCATATTTTGGAGATGTAACATTATTAAATAGTATCCTAAGGAGAAATAAGAGTTCGTGGTGGTATACTTCAGAATGCATAATCACTAGGCATAGTAGGCATACATATTGAGCATTGTTCCTATTGTTGAGGTTTGGCATTGATGTTGTCATTGATATCAAAGGTTCTTGAGAAGGTCTTCATGAGGTCATTGAAGAGTGTATCTATGAGAATTAATATTTATCAATGTTTTAGTGATTTTTAGAGTGTAATATATGTTCTTATGACTACATGAGTGTTGTTGAGTTCATCATGGAAGGTCCTTGTTGTCAAAGTTGTCAAGTTCTTGAGCCTAGTAGTGTCTTGAGAAGGTATGTGTATAGGATGCCTAGACTTGTGCATAAAGGAGCATCATGGCTTGGTGAGATAAATTCACATGGGCATGAGAAGTTTTATGATATTTCTTGATCATGTATATGAGGCATTGGATAACTCATGTGAGTCTCAATGTAATCCTACAAGGGCAAGACCTTTAGATCAATTTTATACCTAGACCACTCCTAGACCCTACCTGACCTAATGAGGCATCATGATCTATTTTTGACACATATGAAGGATGTGTGATAGTTTTTAATAAATTATGAGTTTTCTTTAGTATGTGAGAGTGGTAGAGAGTGCATGTAAAGAGGCATGAAGGTTAGTTTTAAGGCCTAATGTGGTTTGTAGGTCAAGGTTTAAGTGAAAAAAGAGAGAGTGTGGCCTAATGAGGTATCAAGATCAGTTTTCAAGAAAAGTGTGAGTAGGTGAGTTTTTAAAAAGGTTATTCAAGTTTTTTTAAGAATTTTCATAAAGTTTTAGGTTATATTTTGAAGGATAGGGCATGAAAATGTGTTCCAAGGTCTCTCAAGTACACAGAATGAAGGGTTCTCTACCTGAGAAGGTTTTTATTATGCTCATTAGCTCATCAAACCTATAAAGGTAACCTAATATATCATGGTCCTCTCTAAAAATTATAGGAAATTTTTTTTGGATTGAGGGGCTATGTTTTATGATTGATTGTTAAGAATGGAAATATGTTTAAACCCTCTTAGAACCCTAATAAGGACCAAATGTTGAAGATATTAATCAAAAGTGCCTAGAATGGATTGGTATGGCTAGATAATAAATTTTAAGTTGTATTAAACTCTCTAAATTACATCCAAGTGTGATTGATTTATCAAATGTATGAGTAGACCCTACAAGAAAGTGCTAATTTTTGGAGATTTATTGTAGTAGTCAGAGTTGATCAAGTCAAAGTATGCAAATGGATGGAGTATGAAGCTTGAGACTCATGTTTAGTATACATTAAGTTTTATGGACATTTTATATCCCTAAAATATGATAAATTATTCATCCAATTTAGCTAGTCACTAACAGTCCTAATGGTGTAAACAATGAAAAACCTAGGCAATAATGAGAAGAAGATTAGGGATGCGTTACCATGATATAGTGATGAAAAAAAGTGCATAAATATGTTTTATAGGACTGTTATTTACTATTAATTCTATGTATAAATATTTTAAGTCAATTATAATGGTGAAAATGATGAATCCAAAATGGCTTGTCTGACTCAGTAAGGTCTGTGTGTAGTGAGGTCAACAAATTGGTCTATATAAGACTAATAGTTTCCACTATATCATATGATATTTATATTTTAGGATGGTATATATATATCATAGTTTCATATAAATTCATATTAATCCATTTAAAATTTTTATACAAGTGTTGTAGGTTTGAGTCATCATGACTAGTCTTTTAATAAAAACTGGCAGTTCTAAGTGAGCAAGTTGTAGGAGTGTGTATGAGTCCTTTTTCCTTGTGTGATGAAGTATAATGTACTTGATGAAGTTTTTTACATATGTTATATTTTGTGTATGTGATTTATTTTCATTTTTTTGTGTCTAAATAACATGTTATCTTCAGTTGTTCAAGATAGACCTTTTTGTGTATATGAAGGCCTAATGTGAACAATATTAATGGTGTGCTTCAAGTGGTGGTTAGATCTAAAAAGTGTCATGGAACTAATATGATATTATTTAGGGTATATTTGAGTTATATATTAATTTTTCCTTCTATGTGTATATTTTTAAAGTGTTTTAGGGATATCAAAGGGTAACATGTACTAATAAAGGCCTAATTGAATTAGTTCTCCTTAAGGCCTAAAAGAGGTTTTGGTATTTTAAGTTGTAGACAACTTATTTTAATGATTTATTCATGTATTAATTATTTTATGAAACATATTTTATAGGTAATCCAAGTTTTAAAGTATGTATGTCAAACCAAGAGGTGTGTGAGCTAGAGGATTATATAAAAAAGGCTTAATAGGCCTAATTGTCTTGTCAGAGATATTGAGAATGCAAGAAAAGGATATAGAATATTGAATAACTAAAGGAGGTATTTTAGACCATCATATGGTATATATAAACTTTCATGAAGATCTAACATGGGTATTGTAACTGAATATCAAGGTCATATGGCCTAATTTGTCTTAAAGAGACCTAGTTGAGCAAAGAATCCTAGAAGGCAATTTGAGAGGGATAGAAGAGTGAGAAGAGATAAATAAGGTGATATTCATCTATTGTTTGAGAAAAAAGGTGTTTTAAAGATGATAAAAATTTTTAGGTGGCTGAGTTTATGTTGAGTCATCTAGGTTTAGAGGTAAAATCGTTAAGAGGGGGGTGAATCAATGATGCTAGATAATCCAATTCAATTCCCAACTCTTTAAACATTTATCATACATCAACTTGATTAAGAAGTGTAAACATGAAATCACATACATACAAAGCATACATCACATGAGCACATCATATATATGGGAAACCCTCTTAGGGGATAAAACCCATTAAACCCTATAAGATGGACTACAATCCTATAATAATAAGATCTAACATTTAGACCAACATAAACTAATCAAGGAGCACCCATCCCTTATTTTAGTGAGACACCAATCCCATAAGGAGATACTACCCCTATCTAGTTGAATACCCACAACAAATAGAACTTTAGAAAGCTTTACCTTGTAACAAGGAACCAACCCCCTAGGAAACTAAGTACCCACTCAGCTAGTGGAATAGATCACCTTGAATATATACTCCTACTCTTCAACTAATTATGATCACCTTTGTTTTTACTCTTCTCTCTCAAACTACCTCTAGGGCTAACTTGTTGAAACTACCTCTTCTAGGCCCATTAAACCTAATGATCTATGTGTCCTCCTACATAAACTTGATTAGATAAATATGTCTAATCTTATTCACACTCTGATGGTCCTAAATGAACTACACCTTATTTTTCAAAGTTTCTCTTATTTTATTTAATCCACACATTCACACCGAGCATAATTACTCAAATTAGACCTTGTACCTATACCACTCTCTTCTTTTAACCTATCTTGGTCGGCTAAGATTCTTTACATAATTGAACCACCTTTAACATTGGTACATACACATGTTACATGTGAGAACCAAAATCTTCATAGTTTGGTCATTACCTCATTAATCCCAAACCACCATTAGGTCTTGGTGAGACCTAAAATAATTAGACCTTTATACTCACACATTACATGTGAGACTAATTGGACCACCTTCATCAAATATCAATTATTATAACACATCAAATATATTTCCAATATCTCTTTACTTACTTCATCATGGTTTCATTCCACTTGAAAAACCATCTCCACAATCAAACTTACCAATTAGGTCTCCTTGCTCTTTAGGTCTTCAAACACAATCTCAAACTTTTGAAGTAAACACTCAAGTATTTCACATATCCATATGATTATATCACATGGTTTAACCCTTAATAAAATATACTACCACTCTATTTTATTTATACACTTTAACATAGGCTCTAAGTAATCAATTCAACTCTCTTATAATGACCACTCAGACTAGTCACATACAGTCAAAATATAGTAATATTATTTTGACTCTCCATATCTGATCAAGGGAAAACTATGACAACCAAATATTTATCATAATCCTTAGATACTTATATAACATCTCCATTCTCATTTTATTTTTCAATTATACTCAAAACACCTTTAACAAACTTTCATAACATGGTCAATCAATCTGTTAGTGTATTCAATAAACATAGTCAACTTATAAGCCTTTGTTCATAATAAAAATGGATTGGTAGATCCTAAAAAATACATAAAAACATTATTAATTGAGTCTAAAAGAATCTCCAATACTTATTTCATTTTTAAACATCAATACACTATCAATAACAACTCAATTATCCTTCTCGGGTCACTTACAGACTATGGTCAAACACACAGTCAACTTTGGAGCTCAATATATTTGACTATAAAAACATTAGTATTTTATAACTAATGTATATGTATTTTTATTATAGTCCTTTACAATTTTTATTATTACATTTCCTTCAAATTTGTCCTAGATCAAAATATATATGCAAAATACTGAGCACTGGTTTTTCCTTTACTAAATTCAAAAGCCAACGGTCACTGTGTAAATGTTAAACATCAAACACTTTGACCTCGTCTTAGGATACTTGGTAAATTTTAACAAATAAATATCATTTATATCCTTATAATTATCCTAAAATTTACCTTTAAATTCTCATCATTGATCTTAGATCTAAGCTCCCATGATTGTGCCACTTGGTAGCTCTGTGTGCCTTCTAAGCACCCTGTACCATTCAGTCAATGTATTTCTACCAATTGGAATTTATGCATGAATATGAGAATAATTTGAATTATTGAATTAAAACGTTCCATTTATTTATTATTTCATGATCAAATTCTCACTTTTTATCTCTATCTATATGAGCACTTGCTCACTGTTGATCTTCTATCAAAGCTTCTGAGATTATGACACTTATCACCATCACATGCCATCTTGAATATTTGAATCAATATGATCCATTGGATTATTATTAAATCAGATTAAATTCTCACCTTTATATCTATGATTTAATTAAATTCTCATTTTATATCTTCTCTTGTAAATTTGGCTAAGTATGGGAGCTTAGTAAACTTCTACCTGGAAGGCTAACTTTGTAACTTAATAACTTTTGCTACGCTAAACCTTATGGCCTAAAATTTGAACCATATTATTTCCTTACATATTTTAATCTATCCATTTATAAAAATTCTCCTAAAACCTTCACATGTTTTAAATATGATGTCATTAAACTTCTTACTCGATCTTATCTACCAAGATGACCACTTGAACATAGACACTCAATTGCTTACTCTAATGAATTTTTTTCACTTCCATAATCATTATAAACACTCATAAAATCCCATATGGTCTCTAAAATATATCCATATCATAAATATCATCCATCAATTACCTCATTAAGTTAAACACTCTCCAAACCATCAATCTAATCACTTTATCATTAATGCACTATGAATCATGCTCTCTTTGACATCAATGACAACCAAACATCAATGAACATGCTCAAAAATAGGGGTTTTGTGCCTCCTTTCAAGTTGGTTCTTACTAAATACAAGTTGAGTATGTGTTTGACTAGTTGGATTTGGTGTTCCATGTGGATTTAGTGCTTTACTTAAGATTGGTTTATGTCTTATAGGGTTGTAGTCCATTTACAAAGATTAGTTTTTTTTCCCTTGAGTTTTTCCCACTTATGTAATTTGTTTCATTATATTTTATGGTTGAATATTATTTGATAAATGTTCATATTTGTATTAATATTTCATGTATTCTTAATTAAAATTGAATTATTATTTTTTAAGACACTAATTCACCCCCACCCTAGTCTTAGTGATGGTGCTTCCAATAATTGGTATCAAAGCATGGTCCTTTGAAGTAATTATAATATCTTGAAGGTGATCTTTAGAATCACAATATTTCTAGTGATTAATAATAAGAAAACATATATGATGAAGAATTATACTATGATAGTGAAGAAGGAGAAGCTAAAGTAGACCTTGATGCTAAGCTCATAAGTGCCCTTGATGATTTGAAGCACCAAAAGAAGACTATTAAGGACATCAATAATTAGTTAGAATGTGTCAACACATGTTTTATGTCAAAGTAAGTTGAGTATGACTAGTTGAAAATAGAGCTATATTCCTTGAAGGTTGAGCATGATCAGTGCATAGACAAGATGAGAAAGCTTGATAAAAAACATGAAAAGACTTAAAAGGACAAGAGTACCAACATGCAAAGACCAATAAATCATCCAATGTAATAATGGATAAGTTATCATGGAACCATGGGAAAAGGAGTAATCAGTCAAGAGGTAAGTACACAAATATGTCCATATTATAAATATCATCCATAAATTACCTCATTAAGTCAAACACTCTCCAAACCATCAATCTAATCACTTTATCATTAATGCACTATGAATCATGATCTCTTTGACATCAATGACAACCAAACATCAATGAACATGCTCAAAACTAGGGGTTTGGTGCCTCCTTTCAAGTTTGTTCTTACTAAATACAAGTTGAGTATGTGTTTGACTAGTTGGATTTGGTGTTCCATATGGATTTAGTGCTTTACTTGAGATTGGTTTTTGTCTTATAGGATTGTATTCCATTTACAAATATTAGTTTTTTTTTCCCTTGAGTTTTTCCCACTTATGTAATGTGTTTCATTATATTTTATGGTTGAATATTATTTGATATATGTTCATATTTGTATTAATATTTCATGTATGCTTAAGTAAAATTGAATTATTATTTTTTAAGACACTAGTTCACCCCCACCCTAGTCTTAGTAATGGTGCTTCCAATAATTGGTATCAAATCATGGTCCTTTGAAGTAATTCTAATATCTTGAAGGTGATCTTGAGAATCACAATATGTCTAGTGATTAAAAATAAGAAAACATATATGATGAAGAATTATACTATGATAGTGAAGAAGGAGAAGCTAAAGTAGACCTTGAAGCTGAGCTCATAAGTGCCCTTGATGATTTGAAGCACCAAAATAAGACTATCAAGGACATCAATAATTAGTTAGAAGGTTTCAACACAAGGTTTATGTCAAAGGAAGTTTAATATGACTAGTTGAAAATAGAGCTATATTCCTTAAAGGTTGAGCATGATCAGTGCATAGACAAGATGAAAAAGCTTGATAAAGAACATGAAAAGTCATAACAAGCCAAGAGTACCAACATGAAAATACCAATAAATTAGCCAATGTAATAATGTATAAGTTATCATGGAACCATGGGAAAAGGAGTAATCAGTCAAGAGGTAAGTACACAAATGTTGTTGTTACAATTGTCATAATATGGGACACATTACAAGATTATATTCTAATAGAATTATAAGTCCCTCAAGCTTTAACAAGATATATGAAGCTCTTAGAGTTAATGATAAATTTCAAACATTGGTATGGAAGCCAAATCAAGTTATGACTTATCATATTGAGACTAAGAGTCAAGATGAACTATTTGCTAAAGAAGAACATAAGACTAAAGTGGATTATATGATATCTAAAACTACCTTTCACATTTAAAATGAAGGAATTAAATGGTATATATATAGTGGTTTTTAAATCCACATGATAAGAGACAAAAATAAGTTCATCTCGTTAAATAATAATATTGTAGGAATAATGAGGTTTGGAGATAACAAAACTACCAATATAGTTAGCAAAGGTATCTTGAGTTTGGATAATACAAAGACCAAGACACAAAATGTGTTGTATGTGAAAGTTTTGAAACATAACCTTCTTAGTGTAAGTCAAATTTTCAATCAAGGACACAAACTAACCTTTCATGATAGAGGATGTGAGATAAGGAGAGCCAAATCAGGAAGGCTAATTGTTAATGCTAAGATAACTAAGAATAATATATGTCTTGAATGGGATAAATAAGGAGAGATGATTTATGATAAATATGGATGAAATTTGGAAATGGCATATAAGGTTATGTCACATAAACTTTGACAATCTAGTCAAGATAAGCATTAAGAAGTCTGTGAAGAACATGCCTAAAATCACCAAACCTACAAACATACTTTGTAATGCATATTAAAATGGTAAGCAAACTAGAATAAGGTTCAAGTCCAATGAGTACTCTAATACTATACCCTTGGAGTTAATACACATTTATCTATATGGGCCTAAAATAATTCAAATCATTTAAGGAGATATCTACTTCATGTTACTCATAGATTACTACACAAGAATGACTTGGGTAGCAATATTGAAATAAAAATTAGAAGTTCTTGACAAGTTCAAGGAATTCAAAGATCTTATTAAGAATGATAATAATGGGAAGATTAAGTTTGTAAGATCTAATAGAGGAGGATATTTTTGGTCTAATGAGTTTGATGACTTATGTGAGGTTCATGGAATAAGGAGATAATTCTTAGCAGCTAAGATACCTCAGCAGAATGGGGTAGTGAAGAAATAATAGGATAGTTCAAGAGATGGATATAACTATGATAAATAGGTATATATTATCTAATGGATATTGGAGAGAGGAAATAAGCACTATATTTTACATTTTAAGTAGAGGATAGATAAGGACTAATGTCAACAAGACTCCCTATGAATGGTGGAAAGGTAAACCTACTAATGTGGAACACTTTAGAGTGTTTGAGAATAAATGTTTCATTAAAAGAGATTATGAATACCTAGGAAAGTTTGATTATGTATCTAATGAAGATATATTTTTAGGATATTCATTAATGATCTCATCCTATATATGTTATAACAAGAAGTTACATAAGATAGTGGAAAGCACCAATGTGAAGATTAATGAGATAAATAAATCACTCTCACAGTCAAAGGATACTTTAAAAAATATAGATTTCAAGAATGAAGAGGAAAATATAGAGTTTGGTGAGGAATAAGAATAAGTTGAGGAGAGATAGGACTTAAAAAGCCCCTTAAGATAGATTCAAAGAGATCATCTTGAATCTCAAATCATTGGCAATAAGAACACAATTACGCAAACAAGGAGGTGACTAGTAAGTAATATAAATCAAGATAATATTTATCTATAATCTAATAATGAGCCTAATAATCTTATAGAAGCAAGAAAAGACAAATTTTGGATAGATTCTATGAATAAGGAATTAGACTAAATATAGAAGAATGAGACTTGGGAACTAGTTCTTAAGCCTAAAGATAATAATGTGGTTGGGACAAAATGGGTGTTTAGAAACAAGTTGAATGAAGATGGAGAAGTCACTAGAAATAAGGTTTTATTGGTATGAAAGGGATATTCACAAGTTCAAGGGATAAAATTGGAGGAGACCTTTACACTAATATAAATATTGGTGGCCATCATTTTATTTCTAGTATTTGCAGGATTTAAAGGGTTCAAGGTATATCAGATGGATGTCAAATATGCTTTTTTGAATGGGAATTTGAAAGAGTTGGTGTACATAAATCAACTTGAGGGGTTATCACTATTAGGTGATAAGGACTATGTTTTTAGATTGAAAAAGGCTCTTTATGGTCTAAAGCAAGCTCCTATAGCTTGGTATGTTAGGTTAGATAGGTATTTTTTGGATCAAGGATTCAAAATAAGAGTTACAAATAGTAACCTATACTTAAAATTAGAAGATGACCATCAATTGATAGTATCTATCTATGTATATGACATCATCTTTGGTGGAAATAATGATAACATGATAAAAGTCTTTGAAAAGGTGATGAAGAAATAGTTTTAGATGTCTATTTTGGGGTAATTATCATTCTTTTTTGAGTTGAAAATCACTCAATCTAAAAAAGGTATATTCATTTCATAAGCCAAGTACATAAGAGAGATGTTAAATATGTTTGAGATGGAAGATTTCAAGTTAGTTAGTACACTTATGATCACAGGGTGTAATTTGAGCAAGGAAGATGAGTCTTCAAAGGTCAATTAGACATCATATAGGTCAATGATTAGAATTGTGTTATACACCAGTACCTATAGACCTGACATCATTCTAGTAGTAGGTCTTTTGGGAAGGTTTCAAGAAGGTCCAATGGAAATTCATCCACAAATAGTCAAAAGGATACTTAGGTATCTCAAGGGGACTATGGAGTATGTGTTATGGTATCCAAGGATCAAGGAATTCAATTTGACAACCTATATAGATACAGATTAGGTAGGAAATCTAGATGATAGGAAGAGTACTAGTGGAGGAGCTTTCTTCTTAGGTGGGTGCCTAGTTTCATGGATAAGCAAGAAGTAACCTTTATTAGAATTATCCACTTATGAGGCTAAGTATATTATAGTATCTTCTTGTTTCACTTAGGTCATATGGATGAGATATAACCTAAAATACTACAAGGTGGAGTATGATGATCATAGCCTTATCTATTGTGATAATACAAGTGTTATAAGTGTCTCAAAGAACCCTATCATGGACTCAAAGACTAATAACATTCCAATCAAGTATCATTTTCTAAGATAATAGGTAAGTTAACAAAGTGTTAGACTTGAATATGTTTCTACACAAGATCAGATTGCAAACATTTTGACCTAACCACTTCTAAAGGTAATATTTGAACACCTAAGATAGGAATTAGGTGCAATTCCTACCCATAGCAATCATTAAAGAATCCAAGTACTTAGGGGGAGATAATCATGTTCATTAGCTCCAAAAATAGGTGAGTTTTTATAATAATGTATACATGGATATAGGGGGATCATGTTTGAATTATGTCTGATAAACTCATAGTCCTATGTGTTGAGTATTTTGGTTGCAAGGAGTGTGATAAAAGGAGTTGTAGACATCACTTTGTAATTTATGTCAAAGGGGTAGAAATAAAATAATGGGTAGATAATAATGATAAGTATGTATTATTTTTCCATCAATGATAAATGGGGATATTGTTGAACATTGTTCCCATTATTGAGGTTTGGCATTGTTGTTGTCATTGATGTCAAGGGTTCTTGAGAAGGTCTTCATGAGGTCATTGAATTGTGTATCTATGAGAGATAATATTGATTAGTTTTGTAGTGATTTTTAGAGTGTAAAATATGTTATTATGACTACATGAGTGTTTTTAAGTTTATCATGGAAGGTCCTTATTGTCAAATTTATCAAGTGCTTGAGTTTAGTAGTGTCTTGAGAAGGTATGTGCATAGGATGCCTAGTCCTGTGCAAGAAGGAGCATGATGGCTTGGTTATATTAATGCACATAGGAATGAGTAGTTTTATGAGGTTTATTGAGCATGTATATGAGGCATTGGATCACTCATTTGAGTCACAGGGTAAGCCTATAAGGGTAAGACTTTCAGACCAAGTCTGTACCAAGCCTAATGAGGCATCATGATATGTTGTCAATACATATTAAGGATTTATGATAGTGTTTAATCATGTATGAGGTTTCTTAGTATGTGAGAGTGGTGGAGAGTGGATGGAAAGAGGCATGAAGGTCATTTTTAAGGCCTAATGTGGTTTGCAGGTCAAGGTCTAAGCAAGCAAAGAGAAAGAGTGTGGCCTAATTATGTATCAAGATCAAATTTCAAGGAAAGTGTGAGTATGTGAGATTTCAAAAAGGTGATTCAAGTTTTTTTAATCATTTTCATGAATTTTAAGGTCAAACTTTGAAGGATAAGGAATGAAAATGTGTTATAAGGTCTCTTAAACACATAGAATGAAGGGTTTTCTACCCAAGAAGGTTTTTATTGTGCTCATTAGATTTTCAAACCTCTGAATGGGAACCTGATCTATTCATGATATATGGGGAAGGCTCAAAACTAAAAAATTTAGGTTTGTTTTTTTGGATTGAGGGGCTATGCTTTATGAATGATTGTTAAGAATGGAAATAGGTTTAAACCCTCCTAAAACCCTAATAAGGACCTGATGTTGAATATTGATAAAAATTACCCAAAATAGATTTTTATGGATAGATAAGTTATTGTATGTTATATTAAAATATATTAGGCACCTCCATGTATGATTGAGTTGTCAAATGTGTGAGTAGACCTTACAAGAAAGTGTTAATTTCTTAGAGATTTGTTGTAGTAGTCAGAGTTGTTCAAGTCAAAGTATGTAAATAGATGGAAGATGAATATTGAGACTCATGTTTCATGTTCATGAAGGTTTTTAGATAGGTTTTATTATTCAAATATGCTAAACTAGTCATCCAAGTTTCCCAGTCACTAATAGGCCTAATGGTGCAAACAGTGAAAAACCCAAACAATAGTGAGAAGAAGATTAGGGATGTGTTACCATGATAGAGTGATGAAACCAAGTGAATGAATATTTTTTTTTGGACTGGTATTTCATATTAATTCTATATTTCATATTAATTCTAGGTATAAATCTTATAATTCAAGTATAGTGGTGAAAATTATAAATCCAAAATGGCTTGTCTGACTTAGTAAAGTTTGTGTGTAGTGAGGTCAACAAATTGGTCTATAAGACCAATAGTTGCCACTATAGCATATGATATTTATATTTTAAGATGGTATAGATATGTCATAAGTTAATAAAAATTCATATTAATCCATTTAAAATATCTATATAGGTGTTGTATATATGAGTCATCGTGACTGGTCTTTTAAGGAAAATTGGCAGTTCTAAATGAGCAAGTTGTAAGAGTGTGTTTGAGTCCTTTTTCCCTATGTGATTAAGTCTAATTCACCTGATGAACTTTTTTAGTTCTTTTATATTTTTTTTATGTTATTTATTATCATGGTTGTGTTTCTAAATAACATTTTATCTTAAATTGTTCAAGATAGCCCTTTATGTGTGTATGAAGGCTTAATGTGAATAGTACTAATGGTGTGCTTCAAGTAGCGGTTGGATATAGAAAATGTCATAGAGATAAGATGAGATTATTGGGGGTCTATTTAAGTGATATATTAATTTCTCCTTTTGTGTGTAAAGTTTTAAATTTTTCTAAGGACATCAAAGGGTAACATGTACTAATAAAGGCTTAATTAAATTAGGTCTCCTTAAGGCCTAAAAGATGTTTTGGTCTTTTAAGTTGAGTAAAACCTATTGTAATGATTTATTAATGTATTAATTATGTTATAAAACATATTTTATGGGTAATACAAATTTTCAATTAGGTATGGCCAACCAAGAGTTGTGTGAGCTAGAGGATTGTATAACAATAAGGCTTAATAGGCCTAATTGGCTTGTTATAGATACTAAGAATGCAAGTGAAGGATATATCATATTGAAGAGATGAATGATGTATTTTATACTATGATATGGGTGATAATAAACTTTCATGAGGATATAACATGGGTAATGTAACTGAATATCAAGGTCATATGGCCTAATCTGTCTTGAAGAGACCTAGTTAAGCAAAGAAACCTAAAAGGTAGTTTGAGAGGGATAGAAGAGTGAGAAGAGATAAAAAAGGTGATCTTCATATATTGTGTGATAAACAAGGTGTTATAAATATTATTAAAGGTTTTAAGTGGCTGAGTTTATTCTGATTCATCTAAAGAGTTGGTGCCTCCTTGCAAGTTGGTGTTTGCTAAAGCCTAGTTGAGTGGGTGCTTGACTACTTGGGGTTAATGCTCCATGTGGCGTTGGTGCTTCACTTAAGATTGTTTTTTATCTTATAGTAATATAGTCCATTTGTATATATTATTGGTTTTTCTTCTCCTTAAAGGTTTCCCACTTATTTAATGTGTTTCATGATCTTGTATGCTTTGATAGATGTTCATGTTTGTATGAATGGTTTATGTATGCTTAACTAGAATTGAATGATTATTTTTGAAGACATTAATTCACCCCCCCCTCTCAGTGATTATTATTCCAAAAATACATGGAATAGAT